>JAGGCT020002747.1:27500-32500 GCA_017654935.2 Phymorhynchus buccinoides | reverse complement strand
CCTCGTCCTTCATAGACTGCATGTCCACCAAATCGATCTGAGCCCTGTCATTTAAATCGTTCACTCTCAACGGTTTCACAATCACCCCAGCCGTTGATTCCTTCTTGTGCTGCTTTTCTACGCAGCGCTCGCAGTCTCGAATATAAAGATTGACCAAATGTCTCGAAATATTGCAATAAACCTCACTCACTTTAAGAGGAGTCCTTCTTTCGCCTCCGTGACCTGTGGCCTGGTGGGCCTCATGTATGATGTTCTCAACGGATTCTTTCGTGGCCATGTACTTACCATTGCGATTAGCGACCTTGTGAATATTATCCAAAGACACCAGATGGTAAGAGTTTAAAGTGTAGTAATCGGCTTTGGGTAGAGTCTTGCCTACCTTACCGCGCTTTAGCAAACGAATCACATCTCGTTCTCGGTCGGAGGACCACAGTGATGCACAAGCCTCAATAGATATGTCCATCCTACTACCCTTTTTTAACATTTCACCCTCCCTGCTACCACCATCCTCTTCCATCTTGACACCCTTCTCCATCATAGTACTCCTTTGTTTCCGCATACTACTATCCCCCCCACTCTCTTCTTCTGTCATACTATCATCATCCTCATCCTCCATCATACCAGCCTTGTCCATTGTATCCTTTTCCATTCTACTCTTTCTAGAGATAGATAGCTTTTTGGTGTTTAGAATAGTGACTACTGCTATTTGGTTGAGCGCAGACACTTAAATAATGTACAATCCCAAACGACTGACCAATTCTAAGAATATGTTAAAGTATTCTACAGATTGGTCAGTTCTACAAATTGAGTGTAACAGGAGAAGCAACGCAGCAAACTATGAAGCACAACATCAGCCTGTAAGCATATTTATAAAAGGCTCAACCCATATAAAACAAACTATTGTAAGAAGCCTACAAACACACGACTTTTTTATTTTTTTTAATTGTTAACCAAACTCAACCCCTTCGTCTTCATTTTCAAATAACACTCGCATAATGTCCCAATTAATCACTCTATTATCGTATAATAGGTGCTCAACATTATTCGCTGGAAGTATGTACAAGTAATCCTTTGAATCATCATATGGGCCCTTAGCATCAAATGGGTGCCTCACAAAAGAACCCTTTATGTTATACAAACGAAGGTTCGTACATACTTGACGTAACATATATTCTGTATCTATTTCATCTGTTAGATGGTTGTCATTCGGTAATATACACAGAAAGCCTAATGGATCATCGAGCTCATTCGTGTTTATCCATTTCACAATTATTATTCCATTCAGATCATGAACGAGGATATCTCTAATACGGGAATAGAGTATGAACATCATACGGGCTTCGTTGTGTGTCTTAGAAGTAAAACGAAATTTGTAAGACACATTCGTTGGCGCGTATTGAAACTTTAACTTATAATATTCGGCCTCATCGGGATCGTCGTCGTCATTAAGTTCTTCGAAAGACCGATATTCCCCGTGAGACACATGTAAAAATAAAGTGCCTTCAATCCTACTTACGCCCGGTTAACTAAGTACTACTTTATATTTAATCTTGCATTATGTGGTACTACTACTGCTGCTGCCATATCTTTTTTTTATGTAAAAATATATTAATCATCCACACTCTAATATTTTGATTTAGTTAATGTCATCGGGCCGTTTCTAAAATCGAACTGCTTACCATCTTGCCTAGTAGCGTAGCAAGAATAATACCCGTTTCTGGTCACGCTAGGGTCCAACGCGATGATATCTTCAATTTTAGCCTTGTCACAAAACGCCTGGATTTGTTCCGGAGTCACGTTCTTGATCTCGAACCTCAGGTACTTGGAGTTGTAACGATCGACGCATGGAGTAGACATAGTGGTAGTTCTGAGTGAACAAAATGCTTAAACTCAACAACTAATAGTATAAATGAGTATCACGTTAACACCCGATCGCTAATGTTTCCCACCCACTACGCCATAAAATCACGTTCAAGATGCACTGTAGTTCGTTCTTGCTATAATGAAAAGCAGAGGTAGACTTGTCCTGTACCTCCAAAGTAATCATATATTTTGACCAATACCTCGGAGGGAGGTAGTCAATATGTATTTATCCTGTGCGGACATGGACAGTCTTAATATTAAGTCTTTGAGTCCTCCGCACCGGACGCGCTATAAGGCTCGTATAGTAGTAAAATTTGTCCGGTACTTCTTTTGTCCGGTACCGAACAAATATATGAGTATTACATATCAGTGTGCTTTGAAGCATCTGCCTCTTCGCTCTCATTGAGTCTGTGTTGTGTCAAAACAAAAATAGATTTAATTCTCTTCAAAGACAATAGAGTCATCAGAGTCTCATAACCCCCCTCCTTTGTACTGGATTCTTCTTCCGAAATCACTGTCTTCACTGTCCGCAAAATCATCCACGTGTGAACCCCGCAACCTCCAGCAAGGAGGCAACGACGGATTGTTTACTCCATAACATAGTGGAAAAATATATGACTACCCTCCGAGGGGTGTGTGTGAATTAAACATACTAACAATAAGAATAAGTACTGTATTTGGCGTTATGTACCCCAACAACCTCCGTTAAGGAGGCAACAACGGTTTGTCTACTCCAGAACATAACACAACGCTGACTTCGTTACAAAACAGACAAACAACAAAGGTACACCTCAAAACAATAGAGTCATCATAACCCTCCCCCCCTTTATCACTCCCACCCCCCCTCATCACCCAAAGCACTGTGGTCACTATCCTTAGAAACGTTGAAGTATGAACCCCAACAACCTCCGTCAAGGAGGCAACAACGGTTTGTGTACTCCAACACTTAATTTTGTTAGGGACGCTAAAGCAGGACAGGGGTGCGACTCCTGGGTATTTGTGTACTGGTAACACAGTGTATAAGCATTAATAATGTACCAAGTATGAACAAGATCGGTTCACTAGCTTAGGCGCTTATTCTCACTAAACAACACATAAGAGACAAGTACAATTTGAGTTAGCCCATTTCAACCAATTGGTAGAACATATATTTAACCATTCGATAGATTGGTCGACCAGTCTACAGAATGATCTAGTCTTTCAACGGGCTGTAACACACACACACACACACATATATATATATATATATATATAGCATGAAAGAAAAATCTCAGTGAATAGCCAGCTCCGTACCCCTACTCTGAAGGACTGAAAAGTTAGTGCATTTGAAATGCAGAATAGTTTGCTTTGATAAAGCTTTTATGTGTCCAATGTCTTTATTTGTGAACCTCAGAAACAAAACCAGTTAATGTTAACTTTGAGTAATGTTCGTGTTCAAAAAAAAAAAAAAAAAAAAAAAAAAAAAAAAAAAAAAAATTAAAAAGTTATATAAATTGTGCTGATTTACTTTTTCTCCCAATGGGGGAGGGACAGTGCCTTATGCAAAGACAGCTGTTTCGATCTTGAGAAGATCTCATCAGTTTGCATGATTGGCCTGCAAATTGACTGTCCAGTGGATGGCCAACCTGAGCAAAAAAGACATTCTACAAGAGAATGGTGTCCTCTCTGCATCAAATCGAAAATCCACAATAAAAGCAAACCAGCACAAAGTTAAACCAGAAATAGTAAAAATCGTATGAAAATCTTATGTAAAATGAACAAAATAATAATGTTCTGAAATTTTAATTTCAAAACCTAATAGACATGACTAGGGAGGACCTAACTACTGAGATGGTATCCAAATTAAGGATAAAAATAGCATGAAAGAAAAATCTCAGTGAATAGCCAGCTCCGTACCCCTACTCTGAAGGACTGAAAAGTTAGTGCATTTGAAATGCAGAATAGTTTGCTTTGATAAAGCTTTTATGTGTCCAATGTCTTTATTTGTGAACCTCAGAAACAAAACCAGTTAATGTTAACTTTGAGTAATGTTCGTGTTCAAAAAATAAATAAAAAAATAAAAAAAATAAAAAAATTAAAAAGTTATATAAATTGTGCTGATTTACTTTTTCTCCCAATGGGGGAGGGACAGTGCCTTATGCAAAGACAGCTGTTTCGATCTTGAGAAGATCTCATCAGTTTGCATGATTGGCCTGCAAATTGACTGTCCAGTGGATGGCCAACCTGAGCAAAAAAGACATTCTACAACAGAATGGTGTCCTCTCTGCATCAAATCGAAAATCCACAATAAAAGCAAACCAGCACAAAGTTAAACCAGAAATAGTGGCTTCCCACTACACACATATTTTGTACGACCTTTCGCTTTATTTAAGCTTCATCAGGTAGTCTGCAAAATAGTGCATAAACAACTAGGATCATCGGACAACTCATAACATTTCATTAAAAAATGAGAGACAGACCAAAAACTATACTTATTTGTTAAAACCTAGAGAGAGAGAGAGAGAGAGAGAGAGAGAGAGAGAGAGAGAGAGAGAGTGTGTGTGTGTGTGTGTGTGTGTGTGTGTGTGTGTGTGTGTGTGTGTGTGTGTGTGTACCTGAGAAGGAGAGAGGGGGGGGGGGGGCAGACCGAGAGAGAAAAAGAGGGATGAGAAAGAAACAGAGAAAGAGAGAGAGAGGGGGGGGGGGGGGTTGTTAGGGGGAGAAGAAGAGAGTGAAATTTGTAACATAGTGCATACATAATTATAATAATCAGATAGTTCAAACTAAGAGATAGACCGGCAGATAGAGAGGGATAGGGAAAGAGAAACAGACTGACAGAGAGAAAGGGATGATAACATACTTCAATCTTAAACTTAAGGGGAACATACTAACAGTAATGTGCATAATCAAATATAATAGTAACACAGTTGTAATAATGCTTATATACCTGCAGGTTTGAATCCAAGGGTTAACACACATTAAAACTCCAGTTAAAATATACACATTAAAACTTTCAGAAGTTAAACTATGGAAATCTCTACAAAATCCAGTCTGCTACAGCCCAGTCTCGCCTATATAAAGAAGCTACAGACGTGAACAAAAACTCAAACACCACTGCAAGTTAACAGTTCACAAAGGGGAGTAAATCAAATCTCCTG
>JAGGCT020002747.1:7500-17500 GCA_017654935.2 Phymorhynchus buccinoides | reverse complement strand
CCAATCATTGAGTTTCTTTTTGGATTGACCCACAGTTCTTACCATACACGTGGCAGCCGCGCATAAAGACTGAACAAACTTATTGATACTCTCGTCAATATTCACTTGAGTCATCAGCAAAGCTTGTTGTAAACTAGTTTTAAAATCCTCACTTTCTAATTCGTTTCTATATACATTAGTATTCTCATCTGACCAAATATTTTTTTGTTCATATACTGTTTTCTCTTCCTTTTGCTGTCTAGGGTTCAAATCCTCATTAGGAATAATTAATTTGTTCCATGTTAATTCTACTGGCAAGTGCCATGAATACAAACAAGCACCCATACGTAAATCACAGCAGGGAAGCAAATCAACATCAACCAGGAAATAATCAATTACACTACAGCCATTAGGTGACACAAAAGTGTAATCACCTTCTTTGTCACTGTTACAAAAACCATTGACAATTATCAAATCAAACAAAAAACACAAATCTAGTAAGGATTTGCCAAACTTATTAACAATTTTATATTTAGAAGAACGAATAAAAGGTACAGAATCATCCATATCATCATGTAAAGCATCATCAAAATAATTAGAAAAATCTTCATTCTCAGACTGATTTTGTCCTGTTCTGGCATTAAGGTCACCCATAACAAGTAAATATACATCTTCATTCTCCAAAGAATTGAGCAAACTTTCCTCTAGTAATAGCACACCATCTTTAACTGTTTTATCATTATAACTAACTCCTCCTTCTGGAGCTATATAACAGGCGACTAGTAAAACATCTTTATCAACATTGAATACATTTTTATCTATCTTAATAGCAACAGAATTATCACAATCTAATTTTATTTCTTTCGCATTGGTTACAAGACTTTTTTTCATAAGTAACAATACACCGCCTGAGTTTCTGCCAAAATATGAAAGCTTTTTTGCTGGCGCACAAAACTTTATAAAATCTGGAAAAATATTATTGAGATCGAATGATGAATCAAGAAAAGTTTCTGTTAAGCAAATAATGTCAAATTCATTTACATAATCAATAAAGGACACATCACGCAATTTATTGAGCAAGTTTTCAACGTTATAATTTAATAATGATAACTTTGTTGGAAGGCCAGGCCTGTCTCAAATTGTTCTGCAAGACCCTAAGTTTGTGTTCTTGTCATTCCCCCTCCCTCCCCCACCCCCACCCTTATTGTGAGCTGTTCCTCTTGACTTGTCAGACTGGTTTTCCAGAAATGCGCGCATACCTGTCTGCCTGCCAACTGACCTATTATGAGTCAGCCGCTCACCGTTTCCTTGACGCCTTTGACCTTCAACACCCGAGGAATCCCCGAGGCTGACAACAGACTGTCGCTGCTCATCTGCACTGCCTGCAGGAGTGATGCCACCACTCCCACCTCCACCACCGCCGTCACTCTGCCGTTGGTCCTGACCGATGCCATGGGATGAAGAGGAAGGAGGGGGATGAAAGGGGGAGGGGGGAGGATGGGGGAGGGGGAGGGGGGGGGAATGGGGTGAGTGGAGGGGGAGAGATGGGGAGGGGGGAGGGGGAGATAAGGGGGAGGATGGGGATGGGGGGAGGAGGAGGCGGGACGAGGCACACCACCTCCATCATGGTTACCGTCACCAGCAGGCCCAGCATGTGAGTTATCAACACCAGGCTCCTTTTTTTCACCTGCAAGCCCACTACTTACACTCTCTATGTTAGCACTTTTATAAGGCCTAGGCTCATTTTCACTTGTAGGCTTACTGTGTGTACTGGCAGTGTTTGGCCCATGTCCCTGATCAGCTGGCCCAGACATCCCCCCTTTGTACCTGTCTGTGCTGTTCTGGCTGTGTGCTGCGTGCTGTATGTGCTGCATGCATGCTGGATACCTGCTGTTGTGCCCCGCACTGGCCATCACCGCATCTGCATAGCTTCTGTTATCTGGGAAATGGGTATTGGGGAATGGGGATTGTGAATCAGTGATAATCAGCTGACCTCTCTGAAAGTAAGCCCGTTTCCCCTGTCGTCTGGCATCAGAAACTATCTGGGCCTGAGAACGTGTTAAGTCGTTGGCGACTCTGACACCCCTTTCATACAGTCTTTGTCTGCTGTCTTTGTTAGTGAGGATTGACATTTTGTCTTTCCACCGACCAAATTTGACGATCATTGGTCTGGGTTGATTATCTCGTGCCTGACCCATCCTGTGTGCACGTGCTATGTCATTGTCCATCCACTGTTTTTGTCCACCCACACTGTTCAGAACCCTTACCACAGCTGCAGCACATGAGTCAAACGACTCTCTCGCACTCTCTTGCGGAATCCCCCCAAAACGCAGACTGTCTCTTCGTGAGAAATCCTCAAGTCTGTCTGCGTCAGTCTTCAGTTTTTGCACCTCATGTCTCATTTCTTCTATATTGTCTGTCAGTTGCTGCACCTCTCTCTTTCCGCCACCTGAGGCAGCAGACAAATCCTGAATGTCGTCTGTCATGTCTGTCACTGTCTCTGTCAGCCTTGTTTGGTCAGTCTCTAGTTTGTCACACCTCTTGTTTATTTCATCGCACTGTTCTTTGATTTGGCCCAACTCAGATTTTATTTCACCCAAATCTTTCCTGATCACCAGTGTCTGCTGACTGAAGTGTTCCTGGAACTGTTGTGTGTGTTGCTGAATCTGAGCCTGAGACTGTTGTGACTGCTGTTGGAACTGAGCCTGAGATTGTTGTAATAGTTGCTGGAACTGGGCCTGCATTGTTTTCATGATAGTGTCAATGATACTGTCTTGTACTGTCTCTTCATTGTGTGCTCTGACGGTTTCTTCCTGTGGGTTTGTCTGTGTGTCAGTGTCAGGGTTAGGCTCGGGGTGCTGATGCACATCTGAGCTTAACAGTATCTTACGCAGCAAGTACGCAGCTTGTGCAGCACAAGCAGTACCGAGAAGGGCCAATTGTAAAGAATGTGTGTGTAACAGACACATAGGGGAGCTAACACACGACACATCATCAACACACAATTCAGTTTGTTTCCTTTTGTGCATGTTGTCCAACAATACATCGTCCAGTGACATCAAGTGTGTGAAATTAGAGACAAAACAATTAATGAACCCCAAGGTCAGCCACCCCAACGCAAAGTACACGGCGACATCGAGCGACGAAATCTTTGTTTTGCTTTCCGCGGCACAGCTCTCCCGCAACAAGTTGACAATCGACCTGACCTTTCACCCATCGTTCACTCGCCCACAAAAAATGCCGATAGCCACCCTCCAAGTCATTAAATCGACCATTTTTGCTGATATTTACAATCGACGGTTACTTACTGTGTGGATGTATCAGTTTTGGCTTCAAATAATTCATACAGACAACCAAAAGAAGCAAACTTTCCCGCACCTGTTGGCAAAGGTTGTTGACACTCTCCATTACCCATCATGCCCCTCCCATGAGAGCGAGAGAGAGAGAGAGAGAGAGAGAGAGAGAGAGAGAGAGAGAGGGGGAGACAGAGAGAGAGAGAGAGAGAGAGAGAGAGAGAGAGAGAGAGAGAGAGAGAGAGAGAGAGAGAGAGAGAGAGAGAGAGAGAGAGAGAGAGAGAGAGAGAGAGAGAGAGAGAGAGAGAGAGAGAGAGAGAGAGAGAGAGAGAGAGAGAGAAAGAGAGAGACTTGACTTGACTTGACGTTTTTATTGTCATTACCTGAAAGGGTCTAATGACAAGGGGGGTAATCATAACATTTCTCTCTCTCTTATGTAGGGTTATAAACAAAGTTAAGGAATGAACATGACTAAATCCAGTACAGTATGCATCTTTTGTCACATTCAAGTATACTAAAGAATTTGTAAAAAGAAAATGTAAATTACATAGGCAGAAAAAATGACAAACAAGAACAAAAATTAGCGATCGATTAGCAAAGTGAAAGAAGAAGCAACGAGTGAAAGAGAAGATAAGCTTCTCTCGACCTTTCACACAATAACCCACGGATAACATATTGTTGCATAATATTTAAATGAGGTGTAGACACCCTTTAACATCCATAATCTAAACAACAGTATTAGTAGCATTATGCACTGCCGTCAAACTTTTCTGGCGCACTGTTTGTGCCTCAGCTATAAATTTGGCTACTGACTTCAACACAGCTTCATTGTCAGACGACAAAAGTGAAGCAACATTTTTTCTTTCAATAATATCTGGGTTGAAAACAAAACATTTTTGCCTAACATTGTCATACACTTTACAATGGAATAAAAAGTGACTTTCGTCATCCACTCCTGTTTTGCATAAAGGGCATGGTGATTCTATATCTGAATATGTTTGAAACCATCTCTTGTTAGCGTTGAAGCCTAATGTTCGTAGTCGAAATCTAGCAAAGTTTATTCTATGCCATCTGTCTGTGATTCTTTCAAGATATTGTTCAGGTTGAAAAACATTTTTAAATGAAAAGAACCATTTGTATTTGTCTTTCGATTCCATGTCTGCATGCCAGTTCTGCTTGAATTAACACACAAGTCTATCTTTAAAGTCTTCTACAAAACATTTTTCATTTCCGACTCCTTGTGATAGCCATACAATACCGAATCCATTTTCAGATAACACCTTCTTTATCCGATAAGCCCAATTTTCTGTATTTAGTTCAAGTTGCAATAGCATCATAGTATAGGCTTGTCGACACAAACGTGATTGTGGAAGTCTTAGTAATTTTAACCAGTATTTAATAGATCTTACAACTGCTCTTATGCATCATGGAAGGAGGCACAGGTAGTTGGGATCCCTAAGCCTGGAAAACCGGCTAGGGACCCCGCAAGCTACCGCCCCATTTCCCTCACCCCACATCTGGGTAAAATTTACGAACGTATCGTAAAACGCAGACTTGAATACTATTTGGAAAAAAATAACGTTCTTCCCAAATTCCAGGCAGGTTTTCGAAAACATAGATGCTGCATGGAACAAGTTATAAGATTAACCTCCTATGTCAAAAAAGCCTTTGCGAGACGCAGGAAAGTCCTCGCCACCTTTTTTGATATTAAAGGGGCGTACGACTCCGTTTGGCATGGGAGGCTTCTAGATAAAGTCAGCAGTCTCGGTATTCACGGGAATATGTTTAACTTTATACAAAGCTTCATAAAAAACCGATCTTTAAGAGTCAAAGTGGGGTCCTCCGTGTCAAAAATACATCAAATTGACATGGGGGTCCCCCAAGGCAGTATTATAGCCCCAACTCTGTTTAATATCATGATTCATGATATCTCCAAACTAAAACTAAAAAATTGTCAAATTTCTATGTATGCTGACGACATAGCCATCTGGTCGTCAGCATTCACAAAAAGTTCAAAAGCTTTAGCTATATACCTACAAAATCATCAAACTAACACAAGTCTTGTCATTGATTATTTACAGAAAAATGGATTCTCCCTGTCCCCAGACAAGTGTGAGTTCATGTGTTTTCGCCATAATCTAATCCAAAAAAACATTAACATTAACATTCTGGGCCAACCAAAATCAATGACAAATAAAGTCAAGTTTCTAGGGGTGGTACTCACACCACGCCTTAACTGGAGCCCACATATTGACCACCTTTGCAAAAAAGCTATAAAAGGCACCAACTTTGTTAAATTATCTCTTCCCAGACATGGGCTCAAAACTCCAAGTTTCTTGTTCTTTTAACACAAGCTCTAGTTCGCAGTCGTCTAACATATGGGATGGAAGCATTCCATAATATCACAAGTAATTTAGTAAACAAACTACAAACAATAGAGCTAAAAGCCCTAAAAGCTGCCCTCAACGTTCCAAAGTTTGCAAATAACAACCTGATTTACGGAATAATAGGCTGGATTCCATTAAACTATCTTATGAAATTAAACACTTCTACATTCCTTACAAGACTATACGCAACAAATCATTTTTCACTAGAAAGCTTTAAGGAAGAATTTGAAGACCCTTTTTATAGCCATCCATCCTTTCAACAACAAAAACCAATTATTGCACAAAAAGTCTGCAATCCATTAGACTATTCCCGGGAAATGCTTTCCATGGCGGGCCTGGAAATAGATGATATTGAAACTCATCCAAAATTCCCTATTCCACATTGGGAATGGGAATCAGCACATTTTGATACTTTTTTACATCAAATGTATTCAAAATCAAACCAACCAAATCTACTTTCAGTTGCGGCCAAAGAAAAAATTTCCGAAATTAAACACCACTTATTGATATATACAGACGGTTCTAAGATCTCCGAATCACAAATAGGCTGCGCTTTTACCATTCCAGCCCTCAAAATTACTAAATCCTTTCAACTAAATTCAAAAATCTCAATATTTAGCGCAGAACTTTGGGCAATTCTCGAAGCCTGTTTTTTTATAAACGAGTTCCAAAAATCATTGTTTCAGGTCACAATCCTCACAGACTCCTTATCTTCGATACAAGCATTGCAAAATAATACACAAAATAGAAGGAAAATCATTCAAGAGATACAAAACCTTATACATCAAATAAGAATCAAAGGTACAGATTTAACCATTATGTGGATTCCCTCCCATCTGGGACTCACAGGGAACGACCTTGCTGATACGGCTGCCAAAAGGGCAGCTGAACATACCGAGGGTCAGTTTATAAACATTAAATTATCCCTGTCAGAGATTAAAAATCACCTAAAACGTTGTGTGTACCGGGGATGGGCTGAGGAATTGGATTCCTACTTAGAAGCCCACCTCCGGTGCAGGAAATTTATTAGTGGTGGACTTCATCCTACCCGTTCCCCATAAAATTCAAGGCAGAATCAACAGATTCTATACTGATTCCATTCGATGTAAATTCAGGAACACCCCATGTAAATGTGGAGATATCTTTAGTCTGAATCATATTTTTAATCCCTGTAATCAGATAAAGAAGGAACTACAACCTGTCATAGATAAATGTAAACAAAATAACTTAATATACAATGAAAAGAATCTTATGAACAAACACCATAAATTAGGTTGGTCACCAATAATTTGGCTCGCAGGGGCAATTGGCCAGGTGTCATTTAACCACCTTGTTTAAAAGTCTGGAACTATTCTTTACTGGTGGGAATAGAGTCCCCCCGGTGTGCGGGCCGTATACCTGTCTGCATTCCCGCCCCCCTCTTCCCCCTCTTCCCTTTTTATCTAAAATATGTGCCCTTGGGCTGAAGTGGCTCTTTTGAGCCCACCCGTTTTTAAAATCCCTTCTCCTACAGGCGGGTGTCCGGGCGCGCGGCGGGGGGTTCTTTCGTAACCGTTGCGCTTTTGCGCTTGTGCTCCCCCCCCTTTTTGGGATTGCCCATGCGGTGTCCTGTCCACTGCTCGGGGCGGAGAGGAGGGGTCCCTTCCCCTCCCTCCCTCCGTCCCGAGCATGCAGGAGTCGTTAACCATCCCCGTGCCCTCTACTCTCTTACCTTACTAAAACCATCCAGAGCAATTATAAATAAAAGTTTGATTTATTTCACTTAAGTCTCAGACTCCATCATGCTATCAAGGGCGGGAGAGTTTTTGTTGCTACCCCCCCTTGGGATCAGTTGGAACTAACAAAATTGCTTAAACTTGGAGGCCTCTGGCGGTATGTGGAGGCTCATAAACATGTAAAATGATAATACCCGAACTGAGACTAGAACTCATTTATTTAAATAACCTAATCACATATGGTCAGACTATGACCTTATGACACATAAAACAAACTAAATTTTAATAGCAACTTTTAATATAACTTGAAACCTCAATAGTTATAAAATCGTCGCTTATCAAATTGAACCTATTTTAACATACTAAACAATTTTAAACCTATAGATTTTAATCATACAATATTAAAACTATGGATATAAATCCTAACGTACAGGTACAATTTTAAACAAAGGGTACACACATAGTCCTGGTGTACAAAGTCATTTAGAAAAGATATTAGGACCGGCTCTTATAAAACTTGTATAGACGGACCCAGATTAAAACTGTTTATGCACCTAATAGATAATTTGTACGCTCTTTTAATATTAACAGAAAAAAATTTTTAATATAACTTTTAACAACTTATAAATACTCACAATGTGAAACTAACATTATGCTCTGTCCTATGGACAAGATTAAATAAGTCAAACACTTAACAAATTTTAACATAGATTAAAGTTCAACTAGGCATATTTTATCCCTATAAAAATAATAACTTTACTTGTAAAAGACTAAACAGTTTGTTTGTAAAAGTTGTGTACATAATAACAATGTACATATCATAAATAACTTTTGGCCAAATAACTTTTAAATAAACTTTTACAACAGTTGCCATTGATAAACTCCTTATATATTAGTTGTATATAAGGGACTTAGGATGCCTTATATAAAAGTGATGTACATAAAAAATCCTCTTAAATTTTCTTTTAATAACCTTTTTTTATTTTTTTTAAACTGTATATCAGCTTGTATAAGGCTTATGCAATTTTAAAATAAAGCTCTTTAGAGCACAAACACGGATTTTTTTATCAAATAGCTCAGTTGAGCATAAAATGCATGAATTTTAACTGTAGCCCTGGGTTTTTTTAATCAGACCTCCTCCAATCTGCCAGACATAAAAAGCAAACAGCTAAATATCTTTTATAAACAAAATATTTTATCACAAACATAAAATTTTATATTCTAAAACTTGTCGCTATTAAAAATTTCTATAAACTTGGTTATAATAAATAACTTATCCTCTCAAACCATATCTTATCAAACTCAAAATCCACCTCTTTTTTAGGATCTTTATAATTTTAAATGCCCCAAATAGTCTGGTGACTCAGAAGGCGTAAAATCTCTATTTTTCTCTCTCTCTATTATTGAACCAATTACAAAAGCTAATATCTTGTATCAAACAATGACTGCAGAAATATATATATAGGGGATTTTGCTTTTTATATTTCTGCAGTCGTTTTTTTTATACAAGTTATTAGTTTTCGTACTAAGTTCAATAATATGTCAATGGACGTTTTGACTCCAAGCCATCGTAGGGATGAGAACAATACATGTGTAACCGTTCTTTGATTACCCCGCCACGTGTGCAGCCACATTCCGACTTCGGGGGATTTCGGAGATTGACGATGTTATGCTAGGTGCTCGTCATGGCTAAAGACAATCCCCGCATAACTGTGCAGAACATAACAACATTTTGATGTAGCCTTGGTGTTCTAGCTTATGTCAGTTGGTCTGACACAGCCTTATGCCAAGGCGACGTAGACAGTAAATTGTTCACAATGTTACACATAGACAATACATCTTTCTCTATGCTATTAGGTATTAGGTAATTTATAGTCACGGAGGTGTCTCTGTGAAATTCGGGTTTCTCCCACCTGGAGAGCGCGTCGCAGCCAGTGGCGCGCCACCCAACTTATTAATACAAAACGTTTGCATGCGATTTATGTGTGAGTGATGAGGAAGGAGGGGGGTAAATGTTGACAAAATGACAACTTTTTCGTTGCCACTGGGTTTAACGTGTGCTGAGTGCATGGGCACACGGGACCTCAGTTTATCGTCTCATCTGAAAGACACGTTCAGACATCTGTACGTCCTCTGCAGTTTGCAGCAAAGTCCTGAACCAGTAGACCACTTGCACCGTGGAGTCCAGCCTGCATGCAGACACATGAAATGCTATGTACGTCCTCTGCAGTTTGCAGCAAAGTCCTGAACCAGTAGACCACTTGCACCGTGGAGTCCAGCCTGCAGGCACTGAACACATGGACAATACATCTGTCACTTATGTACGTCCTCTGCAGTTTGCAGCAAAGTCCTGAACCAGTAGACCACTTGCACCGTGGAGTCCAGCCTGCATGCACTTCTACACATGGACAATACATCTGTCACTATGCTATGTACGTCCTCTGCAGTTTGCAGCAAAGTCCTGAACCAGTAGACCACTTGCACCGTGGACTCCAGCCTGCATGCACTTCTACACATGGACAATACATCTGTCACTATGCTATGTACGTCCTCTGCAGTTTGCAGCAAAGTCCTGAACAAGTAGACCACTTGCACCGTGGAGTCCAGCCTGCATGCACTGCTACAC
>JAGGCT020002747.1:0-2500 GCA_017654935.2 Phymorhynchus buccinoides | reverse complement strand
TTGCTGAAGTATATTCCCAGAATTTTCACTTCGTCAGTCCAAGTCAAGCTATGAGGTTTATCAGCTGAGTTTTTATTTTGACCTAGCCACATGGCTTCTGTTTTTCTGATTGACATCCTTAGTCCTGATATGTCTGCAAAGGCGTCAAACATGTCCAGGGCTTCTGCTAGATCAGCTTTATCTTTGAGGTAGAGAGTTGTGTCGTCAGCAAATTGTTGTATTTTAATCGTTTCTGAATTATGTCTTTGTTCTACTGTAATACCTTGTATCTTGCTGTTCCTGACTTTAATGGCTAGTAGTTCTACTGCTAGGACGAATAGGAGGGGTGATAGAGGGCATCCTTGTCTGATGCCTCGTTCTGTTCGAAAAGGTTTTGAAATCCAGTTAAAATGATTAATGCAGCTTTCAGATTTTGATGTAAGAGTGAGTATCCAATGATTAAACTCTGGACCGAAGTTGAATTGTTTTAAGCTGTCTAGAATAATTTTTTTGGATATTGTATCAAAGGCTTTAGTGAAGTCCACTGCCAGGAGCAGACCCGGTAGATTTTTGCGGTTTAGGTAGCTAATCACGTCGTCAGTTGTTCTTAATATGGTTCCAATGTTTCTTCCTTTAATAAATCCACATTGATCTTCATCTACTAGATCTTGGATTACATTTTTAAGCCTATTAGCCATGATTTTAGCAAGAATTTTGTAATCTGTATTTAGAAGAGTGATAGGTCTCCAATTATTTAAACATTCACGACTGAGATTTTTGCCTTTATGTAGAAGAGTGATGATGCCTCTTTGTTGTGTTGGTGAAATGTGTCCCAGGGTGTAAGAGTGCGCAAATGACTGTAATACGTTATTTTTAATTTTTAACCAAATTTTTTTATAGAACTCTGTAGTGAGACCATCACCTCCTGGAGCTGATCCGTTTTTCATTTCTCTGAGGGCTTCTGCAGCTTCTGTCTCCCTAATGTTGCCTTCACATGACTGTCTTGCGTTCTCGTCAAGTGTAGGGTATTGTGCTTGTGGCCCTAAATATTCGTTTATGTATGACTCGTTTTCATTATGAAGTTGATCATTTCGCTGATAAAGTGTTTGGTAGAACCGGACTTGCTCTTCTATGATGTCTTTTTGTTGCGTTAATTCTCTCCCATCATCAGTCACTAGGGATGTAATGCAGTTATTGACTGCTCTGTTTTTCTCTAATGCAAAAAAATATGCCGTATTCTTTTCCCCTTCTTCTGTAAATTTCGTTCGTGATCGTATCTGTGCTCCTCGTGCCTGTGCTAAGCTTATTATCTCCAGTTCTGTTTTTATTTGATTTTTTTCTTTCTCTAAGTGAGAGATATTTGGCGAATTTCCCAGTGCCTTTTCTATCTCATTAAGTCTCTTTAATAGGGTCGATTCTTTTCTTTGTTTTTCTAGAGCTTTTTGTTTGCTGTATTGTATAGCGTTTTCTTTTATTTTGATCTTCATCAGTTCCCATTTGTCTTGTGGAGAAAAAGTAGAGAGTGTAGCATCTAGGTCTCCTATGAAATCGTTCATATTCACTATAAATTGTTCGTCTTTAAGTAAGCTATTATTGAATTTCCAGTATGACGGGCCTCTTTTGAAATTATGAAATTTAAGCGTCGTTTCAACTGCTCTATGATCAGTTAGAGGGACTGAAACAATGTTGGTATTGTCAACGTAAGTTAGCAATGACGACGACACAAATACATAATCTATTCGCCTTGCTATGAAGGGATTGCTCCTATGCCACGTGTACTCCTTTGTATCTTCATGCTGCAGTCTCCATATATCGTGAAGATCTGTATCTAGTATCAATTGGTTAAAGTGTTCTACCTCGTGTTTGTTGTGTTTTTCTCCTGAAATTATATCCAGTGTGTTGTTTAATACGGAATTGAAATCACCCATTACCATTACATCTGTTCTGTCAGACCCAATTTCATCGATTGTTTTTCCCAAAGAAGCGAAAAAGTGCATTTTTTCTACATAATTGGTTGGTGCATATA
Organism: Phymorhynchus buccinoides; assembly: GCA_017654935.2. Taxonomy (NCBI): domain Eukaryota; kingdom Metazoa; phylum Mollusca; class Gastropoda; order Neogastropoda; family Raphitomidae; genus Phymorhynchus; species Phymorhynchus buccinoides. The sequence continues at coordinate 495 of JAGGCT020002747.1, read as the reverse complement.
TATTCATAAAGCACAGATCCTTTGCTTCCATCTTTATTTTAACAGCTAACACTCTGTCTGCTTCATGCACGAGTTCTGCCCCTTGCATTAGCTTTTTGCTCACTAACGTGACTTGCCCTTTACTATGTTCTGTCCCTTTGGAATAAAAAAGTTTTCCACCCCATTGTATTTCCCATTGATCTGCCTCTTCTCTTGTTATTATGTGTGTCTCTTGTAGTGCTATCACATCATAGTTCCCTTGTTTCACAAATTTAAATAAAGAGTACCTTTTTTTCTTGTTTTTTAGACCTCGAGTGTTAATTGTAATCGCCTTGAGACGATCCATACCGCAGCGTCAAAGTTAGAATCGTTGTTCTTTATCTCAGCAGTCCAATGTCCATGCAGTCGTAAGGGGGGGAAGCGCCGACTAGGCCACGCCTCTAGGTGATTTCGGTGGCTTCTGCGTCTTCCATGTCGCTTGTTTGAGGAGCCTTGCTTCTCTCCACGCGTGCGTTC
>JAGGCT020002746.1:5000-30301 GCA_017654935.2 Phymorhynchus buccinoides | reverse complement strand
AACAACTCTATGAATGATACTCCACTACCCAACCCCAACCCCCATTAAAACAAAGCTTAAAATATGTTCGCAATGTCTAAATAGCATTGCTCACAGATAGACAAGTTTTTCTTATCTTTTTTATATATTGAACCTGTTTTTTACATTTTCAAACACAGAACATAAACATAAATAACAAAAATAATACAAACCAAGTCAAAAGCCAACATACACGGTGAGTGGCATTTAACAGTTTATATGAATCGGGAAAGCCAACATACAAGGTGAGTGGAATCTAACAGTTTATATGAATCGGGGAAAGCCACCATGCAAGGTGAGTGGCAGTTAACAGTTTATATGAATCAGGAAAGCTACCATACCAGGTGAGTGGAATTTAACAGTTTATATGAATCGGGGAAAGCCACATACCAGGTGAGTGGAATTTAACAGTTTATATGAATCGGGGAAAGCCAACATACCAGGTGAGTGGCATTTAACAGTTTAAATAAATCGGGAAAGCCAACATACAAGGTGAGTGGCATTTAACAGTTTAAATAAATCGGGAAAGCCAACATACAAGGTGAGTGGAATTTAACAGTTTAAATAAATCGGGAAAACCAACATACAAGGTGAGTGGAATTTAACAGTTTATATGAATCGGGAAAAGCCACGATACAAGGTGAGTGGAATTTAACAGTTTATATGAATCGGGGAAACCAACATACAAGGTGAGTGGCATTTAACAGTTTAAATGAATCGGGAAAGCCAACATACAAGGTGAGTGGCATTTAACAGTTTATATGAATTGGGAAAGCCAACATACAAGGTGAGTGGCATTTAACAGTTTAAATGAATCGGGAAAGCCAACATACAATGCATAGATGTATGTATTTAATATGTTTTTTGATTGGGTTGGTTTAATGCCAAGTTAATGTTTTACGTCCTCTCGGCAAAGCCATATGGGACATTACTGTAAGTTTTAGATTTTGTGGAGAAGATGGGGGAGGGGAAAATGATAAATGATTTTCTCAATAATAATTTGTATATAGATTTGATTTGTAATTTATAGATTTTATTTTGTTTTTATTGTAATTATATAATGTTTGTCTTGAATAAATGTCAAGCTATATCTCGTATGCTGATTGGTCAGAGGTACACTCTCTGACCAGGGGATAACTTGAGATGCGCGCACTCCCTGATTAGCCAGTACGCACCAGGACCCAAGAGATGCCAGACGTGTTTAGCCAGAAGTGCTCAGGAAGGACTAGCCTAGGATAAGTTTATTGGTTTTAGTTGACATGAAGGCTTAAGTAGCCATTATCAATACAATTGTTTCTGAAGCGTCTCTCTCTCTCTCTCTCTCTCTCTCTCTCTCTCTCTCTCTCTCTCTCTCTCTCTCTCTCTCTCTCTCTCTCTCTCTCTCTCTCTCTCTCTCTCTCTCTCTCTCTCTCTCTCTCTCTCTTCTCTCTCAAAAGTTTCCCGGGAAGATTCCGAATTTTTCCGGATTCCAAAATGTCCTGTGTATAGGCTACATACCCACTCACTTCCGTGGTTGTTTTCTTTTGTGAGCAATTGTCGTAAGGTTGTGAGCAATTGTCTTGAAAGCAAGTGTCTTGTGAGCAACTGTGTGAGCATTTGTCTTGTGAGCATAATTATGTATCACAAGACAAACATCTTTTGATTTTTATCTTTTTTTATAAAAAAGAAGAAGAATTAGAATCGAAATATTGTTGCTACTACGTTGAGTTAGTGGATTTTTGTTTCATTAAAAGAAAAGAAGGGGGGGGGGGGGGGGGGGGGGCAGGACGGGAGAGATAGACACACAAAAAGATAGCCACACAATCAATCAATATTTGTTATTGCACATTTTACAGGAAATTCTTTTCGCAGCTATAGGGTATTGTACATTTTACAGGAAATTATTTTTGCAGCTATAAAGCAATCAACAAAACGACACAATGAAAACATAGAAATGGTATGTAGAAAAGCCAAAAGTAAAACAAGGGCATTGCAGACACAGACGCACGCGCGCGTGCACACACACACACAAACACACACACACACACATACACACACACACACACACACACACGCGCGCGCGCGCGCGCGCGCGCGCACACACACACACACACACAGGTGGGCTTGGAGGTACTTCAATTACGGGTGTGGGCAGGAAACACTGTTGGAACATATAGGCTCCCGAGACAATAGCTCCCCAGGAAAAGGTCCGGTTGAAGTGGCCACACATTGACAGGGTATTGACACCGTTGTCAGGGCAACACAGGAATCTGGACCAATGTCTCAAAGTCCAGCTGGCTTGTACGTTCTTGTAGATGGGGGATTGGTTAAACAAACTTGTGATTGAGAGACAGGGAGAGAGAGGAAGGGGGGGGGGGGTAAACTACTAAAACTAATGTAAACTACTAAAGCTAATCAACAGACAATGTTTTTTTGTTTTTTTTTTCATTCTGTCCGATGATAGGGCAGGCGTGGCTGGTGCATCTCTGGGTCCCATCAGCACCTTCGGGTGTTTCGTTTTCAACTAACACACTTAATGTTTGTTTTTGTCATGTCCGTTGTAACTAAGCCTCAGGGGCAATAACATACAGTAAGTCGTGTAATTGAAGAGGGTGGTAAATCCACATTTAGCTTCACCCACACATTGTCTTAAGGACTGCCATGGATAAATTACCCAACTAATCAGTATAGAAAGGAGGTAGATTTTCAATCAGTAAAAAAGACGTCTCTATTTTCTAATCAACATAAGTGCTACCCAAATGACTGGTATTGACATGGGCATGTATTTACAACTGTCTTGATTTTCTAATTAACATAAGAGCTTCCTAGTGAATGGTGTTGAAATGGGCAGTAATTACAACAGTCTACATTTTCAAACGAACCCCTTCAAGACATCACTGCCTTGGGCAAACATCATTACTGGCCTGGGGTTGCATACACAAACAAAATAAAAATACATGAAAGGCAAAAGGATAACAACCAAAAACTCAGCACTCTCAATGATTTAGCTTTGACAACATGACTGGTTGATCCAAGCTTAATTGTCGTTTCAAAATCGTGGTTACCTACATTATAACCGGAATCTTCAGTCTCCATATTACTATCACTGATACTGAAAACATACTGGGGTATTGTCTGACGCTCATGTAGAGCTGAGTTGTTGACAGTTCCAACATTAACAAATGAAATATATGTGCCAAACATAAGTGACACGAAAGTTGGAAGAATGATGAAGAGATGTAGCTCAAAAAACGTTGTTTGGATTGAACAACACACACCAAAAAACAGAGTTAGACAATCGTTGTTCTGAGAATACTCACAATTAGGCCCAGATAAACGTTGCTTTGTTATGTCCTTGTGTACCTTGATTTTGTTTTGCTTTTTTTTATGCAAATAGAAACATACTTGTTAACTATTCTGTTCCTATTGTTTTGTTCAAATGCATGAATGTTTTTGTGTCCTGATGTTCCTTGTTGTATCATAAGACCAGTATGTACTTTATCTTGTTAAAATAATAATAATAAAGTAATTTGGGCTTTAACTTGACTATTGGGCCTGTAACCATATGGGGCTGGAAATGTTGCTTGTTTTATTACACCGCAACGTGAATGTAGATCTTCACAGATGCGACCTACTAGCAATACATAGAGCCAGAGTTAGGCTACCAAGGTATGTAAACTATAACCGATAAAAACAATTTTGTGAGGGGGTCGTTAAAAGAAAAGTTCTTGAACAGACAGATGGAAGGACACCAAGACAGTCACACAAACAGACAGACAGAGCGAAGTTTTAACAAAATGTCCACGGTGTTTTCTCAGCTGAGGTCTCACGAAAAACGTGCGAAAGAAGGGAAACAGATTACATGGATTGTAGATAATTACTTTGTTTTCTAAAATCAACAGTGACCAAGCACGAGTAGGAGGCGACTCCCATCAGAAAGAAGTAAAGAGGGCAACGTTTTTCTTCCTTTGCCCTAATCTCTCTGTGACAATACAAGCTCGAATGTTTTCCTTTCACAACTAGTTGAAAAGTCAGACTAGACCTGGGCGGGGGTGTTGACACTTCAACAAAAGCCACTGGTCAACTACCCTCAGGGGTCGGGCAATCTTTTAACTTTACCAGGTGTGCGCTAATGGAAATAGGGGCTACTGACGTTTATAATTGTTCATGAAGACAAGCGTGGCTTCAGGCCATTCACGTGTCTATTTTGCTCTCAATGAACAATGGTCACGAGGTGGCTGGAACAATTGTTGTCCAACTGACTCTCGAGTTTCTTTGGCCTCAACAGACACACTGGTTGGTCTCCAGGGAGCTTTGCGCCCATTATCAAAGGGCATTGTTCAGTGAGTGAACGGTGTGTGGCCTGCAGCAGTCTACAAACTGCCTGAGTCATCAATACAATGGACACGAGTTTTTGGCATGGTGGATACATCCGCCCCCCCCCCCCCCCCCCCCCGTGGGGATACCAGGGGGGGGGGTGTTCCATACAAATAGTTCCCCCACCTTCTGGGCATTTGTGCTCGTAACTGCCTCTAATCTGTCCATGAAGACAAGCGTGGCTTCAGGCCATGCACGTGTCTATTTCGAGTCATCTGGACAACATTTGTTCCAGCCACCTCGTGACCATTGTCCATTGAGAGCAAAATAGACACGTGAATGGCCTGAAGCCACGCTTGTCTCACTCAACTACCCTCAGAGGTCGGGCAATCTTTTAACTTTATCAGGTGTGCGCTAATGGAAATAGGGGCTACTGACGTTTATAATTGTCCATGAAGACAAGCGTGGCTTCAGGCCATGCACGTGTCTATTTTGCTCTCAATGGACAATGGTCACGAGGTGGCTGGAACAAATGTTGTCCAGCTGACTCGAGTTTCTTTGCCCTCAACAGACACAACAGGAAAGTTGGCGCCCATATCAAAGATCATTGCCCAGTGACTGAACGGTGTGTGGCCTGCAGCAGTCTGCAAACTGCCTGAGTCATCAATATAATGGACACGAGTTTTTGGCATGGTGAATGGATAGACCCCCCCCCCCCCCCCCCACGTGGGGATACCAGGGGTGTGTCTTCCATACAAATAGTTCCCTTCCTCTAATCTATCTCTTTCTTTGAATCTGCCTCCCCCCACCTTCTGGAAATTTGTGCTTGTAACTTCATCTAATTTGTATCTCTCTTTGCATCTGCCTTTTCTTTCTTGCTTTGTATCATCTGATCTACCATATTTCCGACATTTTGGCCCATTCTCTTGCCTTTTTTCCAAAATAAAAATATTCCATAATAGTTTTCTTCTTTAATATCCTCCGAAATCGGAATGTGTCGGCTGAATGCAGCGAGGAGACCAGTGAAAACTAGAAAACGGACACATACTTATTCATTGTGGCCTTATGGCCTGTGCACGCAGAAGAAGAGGAAGGTCACTAGATATGAGTCCCCTTGCTCCTGATTGCTTTCAGTCTGTTGATACACTCTTTACACGTGTGATGCCATCTGTTCAGCTTAAACTGAAACACGGAGTCGACGTTGCAGGGAATCCTTTGAGTGACTAAACAGTTTCCCCAACAAGTGAGACTGTTGTCCTACCCCCGTGGGTGTGTTTTCAAAGGCTTTGTTCTCAAGTAGTAGTAGTAGTAGTAGTAGTAGTAGTAGTAGTAGTAGTAGTAGTAGTAGTAGTAGTAGTAGTAGTAGTAGTAGTAGTCACAGCAGTTGTTGTTGCTGATTGATATGTGTATTGCTTCATCTGGTGATGTAATTGGATTTTTGTTTCATGTTTTTATTCCATTTCAATTTTGTTTAAAGCGCCCTGTAGCCTATATGGTAGGATGGGCGCTATATAAATGTTCCTCATTATTATTATTATTTAAGAGGCTGGAAACGACAGCGTGTTGATATGAGGGATCCGAAGTCCTTAGGAAAGGCTTGGTCAATAGTCATTGTCGTTTTTCTTTGTTTATAAACCTCTGTTGGTGGGAGTAACTCAAGTGTTTGATTGCCCCGAAGAAGATGATGTGGGAACAATGCATAAACGAAAACCGAGAACACGAAGTAAAGCTAAAGAGAGAAAACAGTTGTGAACGTTTCTACCAGACTCTTGGGGTTTACCTGTATGTATTTGTGTGCAGGACGGATAGAAAAGACCAAACCTGAAGAGTCATCGTCTGTAACGACCCTTATATTCACGACCTTCGCAAGTATAGTACACGTGTTTGTAATCCTATTAAACATTTGAATAGAGAGCATCACCCTCTTGTAACAACCGTTGCGGACTATGTAACGACCGTTGCGCTCGTATTAAATACCTTCGCAAGTGTAGTACATGTTTTTGTAAGCCTTCCAAGCGTTTGAATAGAGATTCTTGCTCTTGAAACGACCGTTATGAACTATGTAACGACCGTTACGCACATATTAAATACCTTCGCAAGTATAGTACATGTCTTTGTAAGCCTTCCAAGCGTTTGATTAGAGAGTTTATCGCTCTTGTAACTACCGTTACGAACTATGTAACGACCGCTACGCACGTATTAAATACCTTGGCAAGTATAGTACATGTCTTTGTAAGCCTTCCAAGCGTTTGAATAGAGAGTTTCTCGTTCTTGTAATGACCGTTACGAACTATGTAACGACAATTTCGCACGTATTAAATACCTTCACAAGCATAGTACATGTGTTTTTGAGCCTACCAAGCGTTTGAATAGAGTTTCTCGCTCTTGTAACGACCGTTACGAACTATGTAACGACCGTTACGCACGTATTAAATACCTTGGCAAGTATAGTACATGTGTCTTTGTAAGCCTTCCAAGGGTTGAATGGAGAGTTTATCGCTCTTGTAGCGACCGTTATCAACTATGTAACGACCGTTACGCATGTATTAAATACCATCACAACTGTAGTACATGTCTTTGTAAGCCTTCCAAGCGTTTGAATAGAGAGTTTCTCGCTCTTGTAACGACCGTTACGAACTATGTAACCACCGTTACGCACGTATTATATACTTTTGCAAGTATAGTACATGTTTTTGTAAGCCTTCCAAGCGTTTGAATGGAGAGTTTCTCCCTCTTGTAACGACCGATACGAACTATGTAACGACCGTTACGCACGTATGATATACCTTCGCAAGTATACTACATGTCTTTGTAAACCTTCCAAGCGTTTGAATAGAGTTTTTCGCTCTTGTAACGACCGTTACGCACGTATTAAATACTTTGGCAAGTATAGTACACGTCTTTGTGAGCATTCCAAGCGTTTGAATAGAGAGTTTCTGGCTCTTGTAACGACCGTTACAAACTATGTAACGACCGTTACGCACGTTTCTAATACCCTCGCAAGTATAGTACATGTTTTTGTAAGCCTTCCAATCGTTTGAATGGAGAGTTTCTCGCTCTTGTAACGACCGTTACGAACTATGTAACGACAATATCGCACGTATCAAATACCTTCGCAAGTATAGTACATGTATTTGTGAGCTTTCCAAATCTTTATTTACTCTCTCGGAAACGATCAAACAAAACAAAAGACAATTACGAACTATGTAGCGACCGTTACGCACGTATTAAATACTTTTTCAAGTATAGTACATGTCTTTGCAAACCTTCCAAGCGTTTGAATAGAGTTTTTCGCTCTTGTAACGACCGTTACGAACTATGTAACGACTGTTACGCACGTGTTACATACTTTGGCATGCATAGTACATGTCTTTGTAACCTTCCAAGCGTTTGAATAGAGAGTTTCTGGCTCTTGTACGCACGTATTGAATACTTTTTCAAATATATTGCATGTGTCTGTAAGCCTTCCAAGAATTTGAATAGAGCGTTTCTCGCTCTTATAACGACCGTTACGCACGAATTAAATACCTTGGCAAGTATAGGACATGTGTGTGTAAGCCTTCCGAGCGTTTGAATAGAGTTTGTCGCTCTCGTAACGACCGTTACGAACTATGTAACGACCGTTACGTATGTATTAAATACCTTCGCAAGTATAGTACATGTTTTGGTAAGCCTTTCAAGCGTTTGAATAGAGTTTCTCGCTCTTGTAACGACCGTTACGAGCTATGTAACGACCGTTACGCACGTATTAAATACCTTCGCAAGTATAGTACATGTCATTGTATGCCTTCCAAGCGTTTGAATAGAGAGTTTCTCGCTCTTGTAACGACCGTTACGAACTATGTAACGACCGTTACGCACGTATTAAATACTTTGGCAAGTATAGTACATGTCTTTGTAAGCCTTCCAAGCGTTTAAATACAGAGTTTCTGGCTCTTGTAACGACCGTTACCAACTATGTAACGACCGTTACGCACGTATTTAATACCTTTGCAAGTATAGTACATGTTTTTGAAAGCCTTCCAATCGTTTGAATGGAGAGTTTCTCGCTCTTGTAACGGCCGCTACGAACTATGTAACGACCGTTACGCACGTATCAATACCTTTGCAAGTATAGTACATGTTTTTGTAAGCATTCCAAGCGTTTGAATAGATAATTTTTCGCTCTTGTAACGACCGTTGCGAACTATGTAACGACCGTTACCCACGTATTAAATACCTTGGCAAGTATAGTACATGTCTTTGTAAGACTTCCAAAACAAGATTTATTTCCAGCTATATTAAACACTCACTTTTGAATTTTTCTATTTCTCTAGAATATTAGTTTGTTGGGTTGCTTTTGCAACAGAAATTCACAAAAAGTTTGTAGGATTTAACACACACAAATTCTTGGCTATTAATGGGTTAACGAATGAAATATAAGTGCCAAACATATGTGAAACGAAAGTTGGAAGAATTATGAAGAGACGTAACTCGAAAAACGTGGTTTGGATTGAACAAAAAACACAAAAACATGGAGTTAGACAAGTTTTAGACTCAGAAATCGCTGTTCCGAGAATACTCAGAATTAGGCCCTGACTGGCGTTCTCTTGTTTCGAGTATACTCGGAATTCGTCCAGAATAATAATAATGATAATAATAGTACATTTATATAGCGCTTTACCTCAGATGAGCCAAAAGCGCTTTACAATCAATTATTCATCAGCAAATAGACAACAGAAGAATGAGTTAACAGAAGAGTTATCCCAGTGACTCACAACAGTCTACATTTTCTAATTAACAGAAGAGCTACCCCAGTGAACGGTGCTCATATGGGCAGTCTACAGCAGTCTACATTTACATTTTCTAATTAACAGAAGAGCTACCTAGTGAATGGTGTTGACATGGGCAGTACTTACCAAGTCCCTGTTGCCCGTTTTTACCCCGAGGTCCACATCTTCATGTAGATGGTGAGAGTAGGAGCGACTGAAAAGAATGTAAACAGAGGACATAACCAGCTCTCACGCGCGCAAGTCATCCTCTTCTTTATATCACCCATTGTTACACTCGTTTCACTGGAGGGCCACGTCTTCAAATGAGGGGGGAGGGGGGGGGGGTGGGGGGGGTGGCGGGGGGGGGAGAGGGGGGGGGGACTGAATAGAATGTTAACAGGGGGACTGTCGCGCGCGCAGTCTTGTCAATGTAACCCACTCTCCTTCTAACATCACCTATTGTTACCCCATTTTCACTCGAGGCCATCTTCAAGTGAAGGGGGTGAGAGTGTAAACAGGGGATTCTCGTACGTGTAGTCCTGTCAAATAAACCCACCTTTCTGTTAGCACCACCTACCGGTATCCTCTGTTTCACCCTGGTGTAAAACACACACACACACACACACACACACACACACACACACACACACACACACACACACACACACACACACACACACACACACACGCACGCACGCACGCACGCACGCACGCACGCACACGCACACGCACGCACACCACACACACTCACACACACAAAACTTCTGAGTCTAAAACTTGTCTAACTCCATGTTTTTGTGCATTTTGTTCAATCCAAACCACTTTTTTCGAGTTATGTCTCTTCATCAAGTGGGGTGGGTGGGGGTGGGGTAGGGGGTATTCACGTGAATGAGACTCACCTTATAAATAATTGTTGTTGTTGTGTGTGTGGTGGTGGTGGTGGTGGTGGTGTGTGTGTGTGTGTGTGCGTGTGTGTGTATGTGTGTGTGTGTGTGTGTGTGTGTGTGTGTGTGTGTGTGTGTGTGTGTGTGTGTGTGTTTGTTTAATGCGATAACCACGAAAACGTCAAGTGTCTTCAGATGGGTATAAAACACATGGTTTAAAGATCCACCAGATCACGTGTCAAAAGCACAGGTTTCACGTGTTTTCACTCTTATAACTGGAACAAAATCTCAGTGTCAAAATTAATATAATGTTACACAGAAGCGTCGTGTGGGCTTGGCTGATGACTGACCAAATGAACAGGGGCCAGAGATACATCCGGTTCATGGAATTTGCATTTATTTAAATATTTTGAATGATGATGAAATTAACGTCCATTCGGTTAGAGACCCGTATGGACGATATTCCTAAAAATATTCTGCGAGTGGTCAGCTTATAAGTAACTGAAATCGAATTGTGTCTCATGGCAGGTCTGCATCAAGTCAGTTGATTTAATTTCTAAAAAAAGTAGCTATCGAATTGTTTCTCATGGCAGGTCTGCATCAAGTCAGTTGATTTAAATTATAAAAAAAAGTAGCTTTAATGATATCATACAACAACGGGAAAACGTGTGCTCTTGTTTCATACAGACAAGATAGCCATGAGCCCTGGGTAAGTAAGCTTACAAAGGGGAAAATAAAAATAGAGTTTAAGAAAGGGAACAAAGATTCTTTAAGCAAGATATTACCCTGGTAAGCCGCACGCTTAATGATCAACACTGACAAATTCATGGCAATGTTGGTAGTTCAATATCAGTTATCATGTAGACATGCAGGCAGTGGTATAATGCACACGTTAACAGGTAGACATGCAGGCAGTGGTGTGCAGTACACTGTAACAGGTAGACATGTAAGTAGAGGCATGAAGTACATTTAACAGGTAGACATGCAGGCAGTGGTATGTAGTACACTTTAACAGGTAGAAATGTAAGTAGAGGTATGAAGTACACTTTAACATGTAGGCATGCAGGCAGTGGTATGAAGTACACTTTAACAGGTAGAAGTATACTTTAACATTTAACAGGCATGTGTTATGTAGTACACAGGCAGTTAACAGGTAGACATGCAGGCAGTGGTATGAAGTACACTTTAACAGGTAGACATTTAACAGTAGGCATGCGTATTAAGTACACTTTAACAGGTTGTCATGCAGGCAGTGGTATGAAGTACACTTTAACAGGTAGCCATTCAGGCAGTGTTATGTAGTACACATTAACAGGTATGAAGTACACTTTAACAGGCAGACATTCAGGCACTGGTATGAAGTATGAAGGCAGACATGCAGGCATGTAGTACACTTTAACAGGTAGACATGCAGGCACTGGTATGAAGTACACTTTAACAGGTAGACATGCACATGGTATGTAGTACACTGGTATGCCGGCAGTGGTATGTACACTTTAACAGGTAGACATGCAGGCAGTCGGTATGTAGTACACTTTAACAGGTAGGCATGCAGGCAGTGGTATGAAGTACACTTTAACAGGTAGACATGCAGGCAGTAGTATGAAGTACACTTTAACAGGTAGACATGCAAGTAGTGGTATGAAGTACACTTTAACAGGTAGACATGCAGGCAGTGGTATGAAGTACACTTTAACAGGTAGACATGCAGGCAGTGGTATGAAGTACACATGCAGGCACTGGTATGTAACAGGTAGACATGCAGGCAGGTATGTAGTATGAAGTACACTGGTAACAGGTAGACATGCAGGCAGTGATATGAAGTAACACTTTAACAGGTAGACATGCAGGCAGTGGTATGAAGTACACTTTAACATGCAGGTAGACATGCAGGTAGACATGCAGGTATGAAGAACACATTAACAGGTAGACATGCAGGCAGTGATATGAAGAACACTTTAACAGGTAGACATGCAGGCAGTGGTATGAAGTATACATTAACAGGTACACATACAGGCAGTGGTGTGTAGTAGACTTTAACAGGTAGAATTGAAGGAATTGATGTGGTGTACACTTTAATACGTAAAATTGCAGGCAGAGGTACATAAAATGTAGTCGCATGTCTCTCCTTTCTCCCCACCCCCACCCCTGCTTATCGTTTGTTAACTAACTTTTGACCCTAATAGGAAACCATCATTGTGTCTGTCTAGTCCTCTGTCTCTCCTTTCTCCCCACCTCCACTCCTGCTTATCGTTTGTTAACTAACTTTTGACCCTAATAGGAAACCATCGTTGTGTCTGTCTAGTCCTATGTCTCTCCTTTCTCCCCACCCCCACCCCTGCTTATCGTTTGTTAGCTAACTTTTGACCCTAATAGGAAACCATCATTCTGTCTGTCTAGTCCTATGTCTCTCCTTTCACCCCACCTCCACCCCTGCTTATTGTTTGTTAACTAACTTTTGACCCTAATAGGAAACCATCATTGTGTCTGTCTAGTCCTCTGTCTCTCCTTTCTCCCCACCCCCACCCCTGCTCATCGTTTGTTAACTAACTTTTGACCCTAATAGGAAACCATCATTCTGTCTGTCTAGTCCTATGTCTCTTCTTTCTCCCCCTAAACAAATCCAGTCACACAGTTCATTACCCCCCCCCCCCCCCCCGCCCCCCCATTCACCATTTATTTTGTCCAAAGTCCCTTCTCCTTCATCGATACAGCCTAAAGGGACAGTATCCATTCCTTACTATTTACCCAAGACTAATCAGGGTTGTCTCCTCCCTCCCCCCGTCTCTCTCTCTCTCTCTCTCTCTCTCTCTCTCTCTCTCTCTCTCTCTCTCTCTCTCTCTCTCTCTCTCTCTCTCTCTCTCTCTCTCTCTCTCTCTCTCAAAGAAAGAAAGCTTGGCCGTAAATAAACGACATTACCAATTGACAGCAAACTTGAACTTTCAATTTTTCACTTCGCTTTTAAACAATATGCAAACTTTTGGTGCAGTCCGCCCAGTATGTTTGAAATTAGGGGTCAGAGAAAACACACAGACATGCAGACGACGGTAAAAACATGAACTGTCCAGACTTTTTATCCAAAAAAGAATCGCAAACTGTTAAACATAAAAAACAGTCTCTTTTATTTTTCGTTCTAATTTCTTTCTGTGTTTAAAACTTATTTTAGGTTGTTGTCATTTTGTCATCGTAAAATACAAAATACTATAGATATAGTATTGTACTTCAAATCCTTTTGATTACGAAGTCCCCCAGATACTTTGTTTACCAAAAGAAAAAGTAAACTGTATCTGCAGGGCTTACTCTGTACGTTATTTTCAAATTAGCATTGTCTGCGTTTTTCAATTCAAACTATTATAAACAGTACAATTAAATTATTTGTGAAAGATGGCGAAAAAGAAAGAAAACGAAAACCTACAAATAAAAGCATGGGCAAATCATAAACGAAACCCAGACACGTTCCTAACTACAGAAAAGAAGAGTTACACACAGTACTAATAGGTTACTTCAAAATCAACTCACTTGCTATTTGGCTTGATCCTTTGACTCAAAATAAGCTTCTGCCACACGACAAAACTTGCTTTTTCCTGGAGTGCGCGATGAGCTCATACAATGACTGCCTGATTTTGCTTCCTTGAGGATTGAGCAGAGTGGAAAGAGAGAGAGAGAGAGAGAGAGAGAGAGAGAGAGAGAGAGAGAGAGAGAGAGAGAGAGAGAGAGAGAGAGAGAGAGAGAGAGAGAGAGAGAGAGAGAGAGAGAGAGAGAGAGAGAGAGAGAGAGAGAGAGAGAGAGAGAGAGAGAGAGAGAGAGAGAGAGAGAGAGAGAGAGAGAGACGATTCACCTTCACTAGAAGACTACCAGCTTTGCAATGAGGACTCCACTCACAATGGTTGGTTTAACGATAAAAATCAGTTTAACGTCCTCCGGTCTGAAACAGACACATATGGGACATTAGTAGATATAAAGATGGTGGGAACAATCGTGGAGGCAATGTCCGGAGGCAGTGCAACACCAGGAAAGTCCCGATTTTTTTAACAACAGACATGTATGTATTTAATTCGTTTTTTGATTGGGTGGCTTGGCCTTATGTAGGTAAAAGAACACACGTGTCGAGCAAAGAGAGTGATGTGGACAAGGAATTACGTCATAACTGCTGGAGGGTTTGACTTGGTCGATGTCTTACCTCACATGAGCGTTTCCACTGACAGATATATTGGGTAATCTATGCGTGCCCATGTGACTTGCGCGTGACAACTGGTGACACTGCTAAAGGGATCTATGGACAGCGAGGCTCCCACAGCGAGGCTCCCACGTAGACGCAAGCGTTGCCCCTGAAGACGACTGTATATGCCAACTCTTTTGACACTTGTCATATCACGTGCTCTTAATTTACACAATAATTTATTCAACATTTTACACGACACAATAGCGGCAGCATAAACTTGGGGTACAGCAAGCAAAACGTTGATACAATACGCACACATATGTCAGCTTAACAGGCACTCTGGCGTATGGTACCGAATCGCCTTTTCCCATTTCGCCTAATGACTGGGATAGGCCCTGCTTTTGGAGTTATGCTAAAAATGCTGTCAAACGGTTGCCATTTACCTTGTCCTCGGTATCACTTAACCTTATTTTGCATCTGTTTAAACAAATGGGATTCTCTGCCAGTTTCTCTGTCTTTGTCTGTCTCTCTGTTTCCCTCACTCGTCTGTCTCTCTGTCTCTGTTTGTCTCACTGTCTTACCCCCACCCCCACCCCCGTCTCTGTCCTTCCCAGTACTGACATGTAGCGTCTCTTTCCGTCACTGTAACATAAGACAGCTACGGGTTAAGGACCGGCTACACCGCATACGATTAGATTCACTACGATCCGATTGTAACATTTGTGAGACATGATTGACGTACAATTCCACCGTCTAAATAGACTTAATGAAAGCCGACTGGTCATAGTCACTATATTTGTATTATCCTGTACATGAATCCGATAAAATATCTTATTTTTGTATCAGACATTTTGTTTGATTCGTATGTTGCAGTCTACACGAGTGTAGTAAACGAAAATAGCAGAGTTATTTTTAGACGGAAGTTTTTCAGGCATCGTCACAATCGTATCGTATTGGGGTCAAATCGTATGCAGTGTGGCTAGGCCTTTAGTGTTACACCTGACACCAGCAGGGTGCTTTTTTGATAACTTTCACGTGAGCGTTACGACTTTAAGATAACATTCTGCTTAACGTCCTCCGCCCTGGAGCAAACACATATGATGCATTAGTAGACATAAAGATGGTGGGAACGATCCTGGAGGCAATGCCCGGAGGCAGTGCAACACCAGGAAAGTCCCAAACGTTTAATAATACATATGTGTATAGATCAATTACTATATAATGAGCCTGTGAGGGTGGTAATTCTAAATTTATAGCTTGGAGCATGCGATTTATGTTCACGTATGATACATTCCCATGTTAAAATCTGGATAATTTTTTTGTGTTGAGAATTTGGTTTTGGTTTTCATCTTCCCCTGAACTGGGAGTAAAACGGCTCTGATATCTTGTTTTCTTTCTTTCATTTTTGCGGTTAATTAATTGTTTAATTATTAAATACGTCCATAGATTGAGTGGACTGATTGGGGTGACGGTAGGGGCTGCTACTGTGGCTCGATCTCTAGGATCAATTGTTGGGACAAAGATAGGAAAACAAAGAAAAAGTGCATTGCGTATGTTTGCTTTATTAAAATTAAAATTCAAGATCGTTTAAAACATCGGAACTTTCCTGTCATTGCAGTACGTCCAGGATCGTCCCACTATTTTCATAGCTGCAAATGTCCAACATGTACCTGTTCCGGGTCAGAGGCCATTAAACGGATGGTCGTCAAAGCCTAGAGAAACCCTGAAGGTGTTAAACGCGTTCTTACAAACAGAGGGTGTATGGTGCCGGTGGTGGTGGTGGTGGTGGGGGGGGGGGGGTGTTACCTATTCGTTATGGTAATTGCTGGAGAAGGTGAGAAGTAGGAACGACGAGGTCTGCGTTGGGGTGGATAGGATGGGTCCCATTCACTGAGTGTCACGCGCTAGAGAGGGTTAGACCGAAGGCCAAGGAGACAAGAACACCAAGGCACAGGAGGTAGGGAAGATCTGGAGTGGCTCCTCCTGACTGGATTGCAGCTAGGAGGGAAGGGACCTTTAATTAAAAATGGGGGAGACCTATGGAAGGGGCTGGAAGCAAGGTTTTAAGTGGTCGAGAAACACTACGTGATGACACTGAAGTAGAGGCGTGGGCCTATCAAAGACACTCCCGATAGAGCTGAACAACAAAGGTGTGCTTCTTTAACTGGCGATGGAAGCGTAGGTTATTGTAGTCAAACAGGGGAACAGAGGTGAAGAAAACCTCTTGAAGAAAGTTGGCAAAGTGTTGAAGGGAGAAAGGGTCAGGATCTCTTCGAACAGGTGGAGTCCATTGTAGTCAAGCAGGGGAACAGAGGTGAAGAAAACCTCTTGAAGAAAGTTGGCAAAGTGTTGAAGGGAGAAAGGGTCGGAATCTCTTCGAACAGGTGGAGTCCATTGTAGTCAAGCAGGGGAACAGAGGTGAAGAAAACCTCTTGAAGAAAGTTGGCAAAGTGTTGAAGGGAGAAAGGGTCGGAATCTCTTCGAACAGGTGGAGTCCATTGTAGTCAAGCAGGGGAACAGAAGGTGAAGCAAACCTCTCAAAGAGAAAATCCCCCCCCGTGACAGGTGAGCTGGTCTTCCTCTTGAGGTATTGGGTCCACTGTTGGTTGTGAACGCGAGGATGTATTGCGTATGCCTCCTTCAGTGGGTGCGCTCCCTCTTGGTGCGTTGAGAAATTCCGTGTTGCTGCCCCTCCCTCACCTCCCCCAAGCGACCCGTGAGCCGACCTCCCCCAGGAGGGGACGGGCCCACTGACGGTTGTTGGCGCAAGGATGCCTTGCGTATCCCTCCGTCAGTGGGACCACCCTCACCCGGCGTGCTGAGGTCCTCCAAGCAGGTGTGTGTGTGTGTGTGTGTGTGTGTGTGTGTGTGTGTGTGTGTGTGTGTGTGTGTGTGTGTGTGTGTGTGTGTGTGTGTGTTGTGTGTGTGTGAGTATGTTGTGTGTGTTCTATGTGGGCATATCTGCTTGCATTTGTATGAGTGTATGCGTGCACAGGAGAGACTGTGTTCGGCTAGATGGGGGGGAGGGGAGTGTGTGCGAGTATGTGTCTGTGAGTGTGAGTGTATGTGAGTGTGTGTGCGCGTGTGTGTGTGTGTATGTGTGTGCGTGCGTGTGCGCGTGTTTGTACAAGTGTATGTTTGAGTAAGTCTGTGTGCGTTTCAGTGATAATGTGTTTTCTGTGTTTGATGAAATGTGTGTGGGTATGTGTGTGTATACGTGTGCAAGAACACGTTCACTCTCGTGCGTGCACGTACGCACGTGTGTGTCTGTTTTGGGTGTGTGTCTGCTGTGCGTGTATGTGCGTGTGTGAGTGTTTCAATGCTGATTGTAAAGCGGTTTGTGCCTGATAAAAAGCGCTATGTAAATATCCGCTGTTTATTATTGTTATTATAACCGATAAATAATTTATTTTCTTTGAAGGGGTCGTTAAAAGAAAGGTTCGTGATGTAAATATCCGCTGTTTATTATTGTTATTATAACCGATAAATAATGTATTTTCTTTGAAGGGGTCGTTAAAAGAAAGGTTCGTGAACAGATAGATGAAAAGACATTTTTGTCAGCTGAGGATCTCACGAAAGAAATGCGAAAGAAGGGAAACCACTTACAGGGATTGTAGATAATTAGTTCGTTTTCTAAACACAACAGTGACCACGCACGAGCAGAAGGCGACTCCCATCAGCAAGAAGTGAAGAGGCAACGTTTTTCTTCCTTTGTCCTAATCTCTCTGTGACAATCTAAGCTCGGTGTCTTCCTTTCACACATAATAGACGGGTGCGGGTGTTGACAGTCAAACAAAAGGCAATGGACAACTGGCCTCAGCAGTCGGGCAACCTTTTAATTTGACCAGGTAGGCGCTAATGGAACAGTGGCTACTCAAGTTTACAAGTGTTCATGAAGACACGCGTGGCTTCAGGCCATGCACGCGGCTATCTTGGTCTCAATGGACAATGGTCACCAGGTGGTTAGAACAATTGTTGTCCAGCTGGCTCTCGAGTTTCTTTGCCCTCAACAGACACAATGGTCTCCAGGATAGTTGTTGCCCAAATCAAAAAGCGCACAATCAAAGAGCATTGTCCCCCCCCCCCCCCCCCCCCCCAGGGGATTCCAGGGGGAGTGTCTTCATCTCTCTCGTTGAATCTGCCCTTTTTCTTGCTTTGTATCATCTGATC
This sequence comes from Phymorhynchus buccinoides, assembly GCA_017654935.2. Lineage (NCBI taxonomy): Eukaryota > Metazoa > Mollusca > Gastropoda > Neogastropoda > Raphitomidae > Phymorhynchus > Phymorhynchus buccinoides. The sequence continues at coordinate 12,020 of JAGGCT020002746.1, read as the reverse complement.
TACCATCTTTCCCACTTTTTGGCCTATTCTCTTGCAATGTTTTCAAAAACAAAGTCTTCCCTAGTAGTTGTCTTCTTTGAGCTACTCCGAAATCAGAATGTGTCGGCTGAATGCAGCGAGGAGACCAGTGAAAACTGGAAAACGGATACATACATATCCATTGTGGCCTTATGGCCTGGGAACGCAGAAGAAGGTCACTAGACGCAGAAGAAGGTCACTAGACATAAGTCTCCTTGTTCCTGTTTCATTTCATAGTCTGTTGACACACTCTTTACACATGTTATTCGTAAATAATACATACAAAGTAAGGGTGTACACACATTACATGTGGGAAACCTGTCGGCGTATTATACATAAATAAATAGGTAAGAGAAAGAGACGGGAAAAATAAGCACATGCTTTTCCGCCTCTAATGTTGTGTGTGCACCCTAAGACTAGACATACAAGGATGGGGCACACATTCACAGGCACACATTGACACATTTCACCCTTTTCTCTCTCAAATGTATGACCTCTTGTCCTTTAGTATATGGAAGTGGATATACAGAAGCATGTAGGACAAGTGTGTGTGTGTGCTCGCGCGCGCGCGTGAGAGAGAGAGAGAGAGAGAGAGAGAGAGAGAGAGAGAGAGAGAGAGAGAGAGAGAGAGAGAGAGAGCCAGAAATGGAGACAGGGAGAGACAGTAAGACAACTGCAGACACACACACACCTATGCACACACAGAGACACCCCCCCCCCCCCTCCCTCCTCCTGATTCCCACATACCGAAGATATAAATTTGGGACACAACGGGCCTGCGACCTAATGGGCCTGCGACACAATGGGACTGGGACACATAGGGCTGACCCCACCCCACCCCACCCCCCTCCCCCCTCCACACACACACCCACCCACCCACCCACACACACAGACACACACACACACACACACACACACACACACACACACACACACACACACACACACACACACACACACACACACACACACACACACACACACTCTCTCTCTCTCTCTCTCTCTCTCTCTCTCTCTCTCTCTCTCTCTTTCTCTGTCTCTGGTCTCTCTCTCTCTCTCTCTCTCTCTCTCTCTCTCTCTCTCTCTCTCTCTCTCTCTCTCTCTCTCTCTTTCTCTGTCTGGTTCTCTCTCTCTGTCTCTCTCTCTCTCTGTCTGTCTCTCTCTCTGTCTCTCTCTGTCTCTATCTCTCTCTGTTTGGTCGGTTGGTTTCTGTTTTGCTTGTCCTTATTATTGATGGTGATGTTCTGCGTACCATGTCATTGTTATATTATTGTGGCACTGTATTAGTAGTAGTGGTAGTGGTAGCGGTAGTAGTAGTAATGGTGGTGATGGAGGTAGTAGTAGTAGTAGTAGTAGTAGTAGTAGTAGTAGTAGTAGTAGTAGTAGTAGTAGTAGTAGTAGTAGTGTGGTGGCGATGGTGGTAGTAACAGTAGTAGGAGTAATAATGGTAGTAGGAGAAGTAATTTGTAGTGACAGATGTGTTTTTCATTTACTTATTTGCTTGTTTGTTTATTTGGTTGGTTATTGTTCAGTTTTGTTTTAGTAGTAGTAGTAGTAGTAGTAGTAGTAGTAGTAGTAGTAGTAGTAGTAGTAGTAGTAGTAGTAGTAGTAGTAGTAGTAGTAGTAGTAGTAGTGGTGTGGTGGCGATGGTGGTAGTAATAGTAGTAGGAGTAATAATGGTAGTAGGAGAAGTAATTTGTAGTGACAGAGGTGTTTTTCATTTACTTATTTGCTTGTTTGTTTATTTGGTTGGTTATTTTTCAGTTTTGTTTGTTTTTATTGCTGATGTTGATGCTCTGCCTACCGTGTCGTTGCTATATTACTGTCAGTTGTTGTTTCTGTTGGCGATGTTCCTATATTCCAATGTTCATTTATAGTAGTAGTTATGTATTGCATGCTTAGAACCAAGGGCAGAATGGAAGAATAGGCCCAGCCTAAATTCTTATCCTTGTAAAAAAAAGTATCTGAGTCTGAGTCTCTCTCTCTCTCTCTCTCTCTCTCTCTCTCTCTCTCTCTCTCTCTCTCTCTCTCTCTCTCTCTCTCTCTCTCTCTCTCTCTCTCTCTCTCTCAATCTCTGTCTTGGTGTGTCTGTGTATGTGTGTGTCCATTTCGCAGTGTATCCATTCAGGTTCCCATGACGTACGCCAACGGCCATAACACGTTGAAAACATCCGTGCATTCTGCAACTACCAGCACAAGCATCGCAAAATACCAATAAATAGAGCAAATAATGTGTCAGAACCTGCTTGAAGAGTTGGTATTTTATTTATTTCAAAACATGCATATAAAATAGCTTTTAGAACAATGCCATCAAAACAACACGCATACCTGAAGAGATACCACAGCAAACATAGAACCTGAAGAGATCCCACAGCAAACATAGAACCTGAAGAGATCCCACAGCAAACATAGAACCTGAAGAGATCCCACAACAAACATAGAACCTGAAGAGATCCCACAGCAATCATATAACCAGAAGAGATCCCACAGCAAACACAGAACCTGAACAGATACCACAACAAACATAGAACCTGAAGAGATACCACAGCAAACATAGAACCTGAAGAGATTCCACAGCAATCAGAGAACCTGACCAGATTCCACAACAAACATAGAACCTCAAGATATACCACAGCAAACATAGAACCTGAAGAGATCCCACAACAAACATAGATCCTGAAGAGATCCCACAGCAAACACAGAACCTGAAGAGATTCCACAACAAACATAGAACCTGAAGAGATTCCACAGCAAACACAGAACCTGAAGAGATTCCACAACAAACATATAACCTGAAGAGATACCACAGCAAACACAGAACCTGAAGAGATTCCACAACAAACACAGAACCTGAAGAGATTCCACAACAAACACAGAACCTGAAGAGATTCCACAACAAACACAGAATCTGCAGAGATACCACAGCAAACACAGATCCTGAAGAGATCCCACAGAAAACATAGAACCTGATGAGATACCACAGCAAACATAGAACCTGAAGAGATATCACAGCAAACACAGAACATGAAGAGAAACCACAGCAAACATAGAACCTGAATAGATACCACAGCAAACATAGAACCTGACGAGATGCAACAGCAAACATAGAACCTGAAGAGATACCACAGCAAACATAGAACCTGAAGAGATCCCACAACAAACATAGAACCTGAAGAGATACCACAGCAAACATAGAACCTGAAGAGATTCCACAACAAACACAGAACCTGAAGAGATACCACAACAAACATAGAACCTGAAGAGATACCACAGCAAACATAGAACCTGAAGAGATTCCACAGCAATCATAGAACCTGAAGAGATTCCACAACAAACACAGAACCTGAAGAGATTCCACAGCAAACACAGAACCTGAAGAGATACCACAGCAAACATAGAACATGAAGAGATTCCACAGCAAACATAGAACCTGAAGAGATCCCACAGCAAACATAGAACATGAAGAGATCCCACAACAAACATAGAACCTGAAGAGATGCCACAGCAATCACATAACCTGAAGAGATACCACAATAAACATAGAACCTGAAGAGATCCCACAGCAAATATAGAACATGAAGAGATCCCACAACAAACATAGAACCTGAAGAGATACCACAGCAAACACATAACCTGAAGAGATTCCACAACAAACACAGAACCTGAAGAGATTCCACAGTAAACATAGAACCTGAAGAGATACCACAGCAATCATAGAACCTGAAGAGATCCCACAACAAACATAGAACCTGAAGAGATACCACAGCAAACACAGAACCTGAAGAGATACCACAATAAACATAGAACCTGAAGAGATACCACAGCAAACATAGAACCTGAAGAGATACCACAGCAAACATAGAACCTGAAGAGATACCACAACAAACATAGAACCTGAAGAGATACCACAGCAATCACATAACCTGAAGAGATACCACAATAAACATAGAACCTGAAGAGATACCACAACAAACACAGAACCTGAAGAGATACCACAATAAACATAGAACCTGAAGAGATACCACAGCAAACATAGAACCTGAAGAGATTCCACAGCAAACATAGAACCTGAAGAGATTCCACAACAAACACAGAACCTGAAGAGATCCCACAGCAAACATAGAACCTGAAGAGATACCACAGCAAACACAGAACCTGAAGAGATTCCACAGCAAACATAGAACCTGAAGATATACCACAGCAAACATAGAACCTGAAGAGATCCCACAACAAACATAGATCCTGAAGAGATCCCACAGCAAACACAGAACCTGAAGAGATTCCACAACAAACACAGAACCTGAAGAGATTCCACAACAAACACAGAACCTGAAGAGATTCCACAACAAACATAGATCCTGACGAGATTCCACAGCAAACACAGAACCTGAAGAGATTCCACAACAAACACAGTACCTGAAGAGATTCCACAACAAACACAGAACCTGAAGAGATTCCACAACAAACACAGAACCTGAAGAGATTCCACAACAAACACAGAACCTGAAGAGATTCCACAACAAACACAGAACCTGAAGAGATTCCACAGCAAACATAGAACCTGAAGAGATTCCACAACAAACACAGAACCTGAAGATATTCCACAAGAAACACAGAACCTGAAAAGATTCCACAGCAAACACAGAACCTGAAGAGATACCACAGCAAACACAGATCCTGAAGAGATCCCACAGCAAACATAGAACCTGAAGAGATACCACAGCAAACATAGAACCTGAAGAGATACCACAGCAAACATAGAACCTGAAGAGATACCACAGCAAACATAGAACCTGAAGAGATACCACAGCAAACATAGAACCTGAAGAGATACCACAGCAAACATAGAACCTGAAGAGATACCACAGCAAACATAGAACCTGAAGAGATACCACAGCAAACATAGAACCTGAAGAGATCCCACAATAAACATAGATCCTGAAGAGATACCACAGCAATCACATAACCTGAAGAGATACCACAGCAAACATAGAACCTGAAGAGATACCACAGCAAACACAGAACCTGACGAGATGCAACAGTAAACATAGAATATGAAGAGATTCCACAGCAAACATAGAACCTGAAGAAATCCCACAGCAATCATAGAACCTGAAGAGATCCCACAACAAACATAGAACCTGGAGAGATACAACAACAAAAACAGAACCTGAAGAGATACCACAATAAACATAGAACCTGAAGAGATACCACAGCAAACATAGAACCTGAAGAGATTCCACAGCAATCATAGAACCTGAAGAGATTCCACAACAAACACAGAACCTGAAGAGATTCCACAACAAACATAGATCCTGAAGAGATCCCACAGCAAACACAGAACCTGAAGAGATTCCACAACAAACACAGAACCTGAAGAGATTCCACAACAAACATAGATCCTGAAGACGGGGGTTTAACCCTGGACGAGACCCCACAGCAAAACAACCCACGGGAGGGGAGGGCTGGGGGGATGGGGGAAGGCCGACAGGCAGAGATACCTTGATTCCACAGCAAACACAGAACCTGACGAGATACCACAGCAAACACAGATCCTGAAAAGATTCCACAACAAACACAGAGCCTGAAGAGATACCACAGCAAACACAGATCCTGGAGAGATCCCACAGCAAACATAAAACCTGACGAGATACCACAGCAAACATAGAACCTGGCGAGGTACCACAGCAAACATAGAACCTCAAGAGATATCACAGCAAACACAGATCCTGAAGAGATACCACAGCAAACATAGAACCTGACGAGATACCACAGCAAACATAGAACCTGAAGAGAAACCACAGCAAACATAGAACCTGAAGAGATACCACAGCAAACATAGAACCTGATGAGATGCCACAGCAAACATAAAACCTGACGAGATACCACAGCAAACATAGAACCTGACGAGATACCACAGCAATCACATAACCTGAAGAGATACCACAGCAAACATAGAACCTGAAGAGATTCCACAACAAACACAGAACCTGACGAGATCCCACAACAAACATACAACCTGAGGAGATGCAAGATCTATATCCATTATGATACGGTTATGTTAATCCAGTAAACAGTGACAAATAGCAATCAACTGAACTCATAATTTTCCATCGGCTGGTACACATTTCTCCATGTTGATTCCAAGACAGCCAAGTGGTGTATCGCAAAGGAGGGGTAGTATAGAATGAAACACCCTCACTTGTTGATACATCCTTTGGGCACTGCCTTTATTTCTTCTTCTTCAGCCCAGTCATATACAACATTTAATTCAACAACATGCATGATAAAAAAAAACGTAAAGAGTTTTTAACTATTCAAACTATACTACTCACAAAAAGTTAAGGATCACTATGAGAAAACAGGTGCACAATAAACTCCGTTCGCTCCTGTTATTTATTTCTCAGTCAAGCCAAATTGTTATGAATTCTTGTTCAGCTGTAAGTGGGCGATGTTGTGTTAGTGGAAACATTGCACGTGATTCTCTATTACTGAGCTTGGCAGCAAAAGAAAAAGCGGAAACTTGCGAAAAAGGACCTTGTTTTGGATCGTTCTGCATGAACACATTGCACAAGCCAGATGGAAAAACCATTATGCACGTGCAAGCACTGCTGTTTATGTGTGAGATGCTGTCTCTTGCTGGGCTTTATAAGAAGACATACCACCAGTATTAGGCCTGATTTGACAATGCCTCCACGACGAAAATTGAGCGAGTTGGATAGGGGACGAGCTGTTGCATGGTTCCAAGATGGTGTTCCCAAGCGAGAAGTGGCCAGGCGACTTCAGGTGTCCATCTCGGTCATTGTCAGACTGATTCAACGCTTCACAGCCACTGGGAGGGTCCATGAAAGACGCAGATCTGGTCGACCGAAGAAGACAACTCCACGTGAAGATCGTCTCATTGAACGACAAGCCCTGCAGACAAGAACAGCCTCTTCCAGCATCATTCGAAGGCAGCTGAGGGTGGCTACTAACATCAACATCAGCCAGCAGACCATACGG
>JAGGCT020002745.1:17500-20295 GCA_017654935.2 Phymorhynchus buccinoides | reverse complement strand
GCCCCCTCCTAATATTGAGCCTTGAGGAACACCAACATATAATTTAACTGGGAGTAGTGTTGATCTCTGTGTTGACACGAGTGATTACCACGAAAACCTGACTGAATTTCATACGATTCAAGTGGTTACGTAAATGGAATTGAACATGTTTTTCTAGTGGCTTCGACAGCAGGGAAAGTACACATATAGGGCGATTATTTGACGGACTGGCACGATCACCTGACCTGAATAGCGGAATAACTTTACCTTGTTTAAATCTTACAGGAAATTGTGCCTTATCAATGCAAAGATTATAGAGATAAGTGAGAGTGTCAGCAATAGCAGGCGCAGCTAGTTTTAAAATATTTCCGTCAATTCCATTTAAGTATCTTGATCCTGATTGTTTCAAATGTAATAGGAAGTTCAATGTTACATTTACAGCTATAGGCGGTATGGCAAAAGGCAATGGAATACTTTTTAGACAACAGTAATCACTTAAAAGATGTAGTTGTGTGTGTGCGTGTGTGTGTGTGTGTTTGTGTGTGTGTGTGTGTGTGTGTGTGTGTGTGTGTGTGTGTGTGTGTGTGTGTGTGTGTGTGTGTGTGTGTGTGTGTGTGTGTGTGTGTGTGTGTGTGTGTGTGTGTGTGTGTGTGTGTGTGTGTGTGTGTGTGTGTGTGTGTGTGTTGTGTGTGTGTGTGTGTGTGTGTGTGTGTGTGTGTGTGTGTGTGTGTGTGTGTGTGTGTGTGTGTGTGTGTGTGTGTGTGTGTGTGTGTGTGTGTGTGTATGTGGCGCATCCGTGCTCAAAACTTTAACGTTGGCTTTTTCTCGGGAACTAGAAGATGTACATTGTTCACATTTTGCACATAGATGTCTATGCAAGCTTTCAAGAAAGATGATTTGCATAATAAAATTAACCAATGACTTTGACCTTTGACCTTTAACATGTACGTTTTGCCTTGGCCATATCTTTCACATTATCACAGTTAGGGTTCCAAAATATGGCATGTTGGTGCATTAGCTTAAGGTGATTAGGCTACAGGGTGACTTTCACCGTTTTGACCTTAACCTTGACCTTTGACCTTGAACATCGTCAATTATTTGTTTGGGCCATATCTTTTGCATTATGGCTGGGTCAGTTTCCAAATTTGGCAAGTAGGTTCACTACCTTAAGATCATATGGAATGCTAAGTATTGGTTAGGCTTCAGTTAGGCTTCGTAGCATCAAAGATAGCAAATCAGCCACTGTGGGCAGTCTCAGGATCTCTGGCAGACGTAGATGTGATTGTCTGAAGCCCCTCCCCAAAATGTTACATGTCAATGCGATGTTGTGTTCTACAATCATAATTCGCTAAAGAAAATAAACTATGCCTTATGATGTTCATGAATTGCCACCTTGATGTTGGATTTTAACCAAAGACGCATTCGTTCCACAACACATAATGCTCTTTCCCCGTGATTCTACTCGCAATGCCCATACATCCAATAAGAATTATTGTTTGATTTATTTAAGGCTTTCTTTACTTGAAATTGTAACCTGCATATGAAGAAACGTGCCATTAACTCGTTTTTCGTTTGGAAGTGGGTATAATGTACATCTAAAGGAAGTTTCAACCATAGTGGAACAAACAAATGAACCAGCCGTCATGGCGTAGTGGCGGATTACTAGCTGGGAGGTCACGGGTTCAAATCCCATCAGAGGCGAGTTTGTTTGGTCCTGAACCGACTCCTACACCGACTCCTACCCAGAGGGGCACAACTCAGGGTGCGACCAGCGGCACGTCGTCTGTCCCCTGTTCTTTTATGTGATTTTGTGTAGGTCTTAGGTAGTTTTATGAGTTCAAGTTTTACTATGCTGTACATAAGGTTTTAGTGGATCGATTGACGTTAATGGTTTATGTAAACGTGTGATTCTTTGGATGTATTTTGTGTGTGAAGAAATTGTGTGATTCAAGTAGACAGTAAGTAGGCCATTTGTAATCGACTTGTTTATTCCGCCATGGTGAAATACACACGTGAATTTCTACTTAGTAAAAGGCATGTTGCACGTGCGCCAGACACGCTTGACTTGTCGAGTTCTGTGCTGCGTGAAATTCGACCCCGGAAGACAGGGAGAACAGGGTGGATACGGCTGCGTGCAAGAGGACGTAAATAATATTTACGTTTATATTATAAACTTCCGTTGCCGTCTGTTGTGATTGGCAACGTACAGTTGATCCGAAACAAAGAAACAGAGTTCGCCGCGTGTGTCAAGCTCTTTCACGAAAGAAGCCAACCTGATCTGTCTGTCAGAGACGTGGTTGACAGAGAACGATGGCAGTCCTGACATTCAGGATTTCACCTTCCATCGGTTCGATCGTAGTGTTGAGGAGACGGACAAGACTAAAGGTGGGGGTGTCTGTGTGTGTGAACTCCAAGTGGTGCACTAACGTAACGACTAAGACAACCATTTGTTGTGAGGACCTTGAACTCATCAGTGTCGCCCTCCGCCCGTTCTACCTGCCCAGAGAGTTCAACCAGTTGTTTGTGACAGTGGTTTACATTCCCCCCAAGGCCAACGTGCAGACAGCCAGTGAGAAGATCAGGGCTGTGGTCCACAGTCTATCATCGACATCCCCTGATCGGGGACTTCTACAAGTGTCGCCCCAATGCTGCCCTGCCTCACTTCAAGCAGTACGTGACCTGTCCCACGTGCAACAACAACACCATAGACCTCTGATATGGCAACATAACCCGGGCCTACCGCTCACGACCCCTTCCCATACTCGGCAGGTCAGTGCACAACATGGTGCAACTGGTGCCCACCTGCCGGCAGAAGC
>JAGGCT020002745.1:0-12500 GCA_017654935.2 Phymorhynchus buccinoides | reverse complement strand
AGAGAGAGAGAGAGAGAGAGAGAGAGAGAGAGAGAGAGAGAGAGAGAGAGAGAGAGAGAGAGAGAGAGAGAGAGAGAGAGAGAGAGAGAGAGAGAGAGATAGAGAGAGAGAGAGAGAGAGAGAGAGAGAGAGAGAGAGAGAGAGAGAGAGAGAGAGAGAGAGAGAGAGAGAGAGAGAGAGAGAGAGAGAGAGAGAGAGAGAGAGAGAGAGAGAGAGAGAGAGAGAGAGAGATGCCTTCTGACAGGAGCATACAATGAATAGTAAACAGAGTGAATAAAACAGGCTCTGGTCTTTCTGCACCATTCAGGTTAGAGGCATAGCATCGACAACAAGAAAATGACAGACTTGAAGATGACCCTGTCTACGTCCAGTTACCCGTCAGCTAGCAGTCCGGAGAACAAGGGCCATTCTGAGAAGGACACTTGGGATGACTTAAACCGACCTTATAGAACTGTGGCCGATTCCATTGAGAGCTTCGGTGATCCCGTCGTCTTTGCTTTCGGGACTTTTGGGAATGTGGTGATCATTCTGATCATGTCCCGCCAGCCTCCGTCCACTTATAACGTTTCTTTCACTCTGTTGACTGTTTCTGATCAGTTAGTGCTCCTAGCGGGTCAATTGAATCGGTTGATGAACTTTAGATATAACTCTTTTCAGTGCAAAATGAATAAACTGATACTTCACGCAGCATCACCAGTGTCTTCATGGATGCTGGTGTCACTCACCATGTTCAGAGCTGCATCTGTGCTGTGGCCACTTCGTGTCGGTGCTGTGTGGACCAAGACAAAGTCGCGAATTACTGCCGGTTTATTAGTCACCGTCTTCTTTGCGATGAATTGGCACGTTCTTTACAACTACTATGTCGACAAAAATGGATACTGCGGGCTATACAGAAATAGACAAGAGCCATTTCTGTGGACACGCCAATTACTCACTCGTGTCTTCCCTTCTATATTGTTGGTCATCAGCGACATAGTTCTGGTGTGGTCACTGGTCAGATCTGTCAGAATCAACAAACATCTGTCAACTCAACAAGCCAGCCAGGATTCCAGACGACAGAAAGTGTCTTCACTGACTGTCACCTTGATTGCTGCCAGTGTTGGCTTTGTCTTGCTCACCACACCTCTCACGGTATATTATATAGTGGAGAAACATGTGGACTGGAATGACCCAATTGTAAATGGTCAGTACTGGCTGCTATTTGCTGTCAGTGGGTTCTTGTGGTACTCGAACTGCTCTGTTAACTTCTATATCTACTGTTTCACTGATCACAAGTTTAGGGCAGAGGTTAGAACGATGGTTGGACAGTTTATCGGTCTATGTCAAAAGCCTAAAATGATTAGACCTAATTCATGGACAACGAAACCTGATATTGTCAAACTAGGAAACGAATAATAAACGCTTTGGTTTTGGTCTCTTTGGTGGAGCAACAGATTGCGAGAACTTAATGGGCTTAGAGCTTGGTCTGAAAGAAGGATAAGCACTTAACTTCCCTTGCTTTGAAAACTGGATTATATGGCCTGCTATTTTGCTTTGTCTTGATTGATAATCAAATTAGCGTCCTTCAGCCTGGAAGAGGCACATGTGGGACATTAATAGACATAAAGATGGTGGGACGATCCTGGAGGTACTGCAATGCCAGGAAAGTCCCGAGTTCTTAATCAATTAAGATATTACCAAAATCTAAAATAATATTCCATTTTGCTTAGTGTTGCCTCGCCTTGAGTTTGTTGTACAATTTAATTAATCATACCTTTATCGATTAAAAACTCGGGATATTCCTGGTATTGTAGTACCTCCAGGATCGTCCCACCATCTTTATATATATTAATGTCCAACACACACACTGGCGCGAGCGCGCACACACACTCACACACTCGTCATGCAAGGTGCCCAGTCATACAGAAGCATGCCCGACACATACAAAAACAAGAAGATGCCAACGCCAGTAGGAGCATGTAGGACTTTTCATGGATTACAGTTAGACTGGAAGGTAGTTGTGATAAGCTTTTCTGAAGAGATGTGTTTTTAAAGAGGATTTGAATTCTGAGATTGCGGGAGCATGACGGATTGAATATGGAAAACTCTTCCAGACAATAGTTCCTTGGAAAACTTGGTGATTTGCTTCATGAAAAGATATAAATGATTGTGTGCTTTGTTGCTTTGTTACTTAATCAGATTTTCTTCTTTCTTTTATGCTCAGTACACAATCTAGTGAGCATACATTATCATAATTTTAATTGTATTGTGTTGATATTCTCTTCACCATTGTTCCAAACCATCAGATGTTATTTTTTTTTTTAAAGTGCAGATGCTGCAATACAGTTTATTTCTGTTTCAGTTTGGTGTTTTATCTTTTGTTCATCTGTTGAAAACTACTTGTCTGGGTATGCCCAGTATGCTCAATATAGGTACGAGGGTGGCTCAATATAGGAACATTGTTCCTATATTGGGTCACTTTTCAAACAACACATAAAATTAGCGGCTGACAACCACATATTCAAGTTAGTGTCACTGCAAATAGCGCCTTCTGAGCAGGACACCAAAAAACGTCATCTTAGTGGACTTACGCAATCACTGAAATTACGTCATCATTGAAAGTTCGTCATTGGCGAAATGACAATAACTATGGCCTGTGGTTGCAGTGTAAAACGAATATGTCATTGTAAAGGCTATTTTTTTATACAGAAAATTCCAGTAGGTTCATGTTTCGATTAATAATCAGTTTCCTTTCATAATGTATCAATGTACAAGATCAAAATAGCTCACGACTTTCTAACTTGGAGAACTATATTATTTGTGGATGAGTGGGATTTTCTTGCTACGGTGAAGTGGTTAGTATTATTTTAGATCTGCATGCATGGCCGTCTCGCTTCTTAGTTGCGTGTTTGATTATCATCTGAAAGAGGTAAAATATCGGTATATATCCGTTATTAGGATTTGCGAGTGTGATATTGTTTTTTCATGGACTCAGCCGTGTAGTGTTTCCTTCTAATGTCATACAATGATCCCAGCAGTATAAAAGGACATGACGGATGGACATTGGAGAATTGCATGCTACACAACAAGGTGGGCCTTCTCCTTTCAATAGAAAGGAATGCGTATAGTATTTGTGTTCCGTATGTAGTCTACATAAAACCGTTTCTTCCTTCCTGCCTCCAGCAGCCGAAGGAAGATATTCTTTTAGATCTGGTCTAATATTAATAAGTGTATTTTATGCTGCAGCATAAAATCATTTATGTTTTCGTTCGGAATTATTATCTTTTCAAGACCAAGACGTCTGTGAATGCTGAGTGTGCCACTATTCAAATTGCCTCCCATGCACTGTCCTGGTCAACCTACTTTCCAGTTTTGTCTCAGAAAAGACCTAGGTAAAACAATTGGGGTTATGGACAATTTAGTAAGTTAAGTAACTGCCACACCACATAATGTATGTGTAATAACATTCTGGATTGGAAACCACCTCCCACTCACCCATAAATGTTCTATCTTCTTGAAGGCTCCACTGTTGTTGCCAAAGACTATTGATGTATGTGGATACCTTGCATCTCCCATCAGTGGATGGAACGTACGTTCTCACAGGAGGCTCTTTCGCAGCATCCCTGGCCAGACGGTCCGCCTCTTCATTCCCTCAGATACCAACATGACCAGGAACCCATGCCAAAATGATACCATGCCCATTGGATTTGAAACACGTGAACAACTCAAAGAAGGTTCACTGTTCCGGATGTCTAAGATTTCTAACAGATATATGCTCTTTATGTAGGAATATGCTTAGAAGAACTTTGGCGTTATGATGGAATATACGTAGCTGGAAATTGCTTGTGATTGGGAATTTAGGAACACATCTCTAACACATCTGCTTGTAAGCAAGCGAACTGGTGGAATTTGTCCGCAGAGTAGCGAGGTGAAATCTGATATCTGGAGTACACAGAGTCCAGGGTGGCTGATCAGAAAATGTTGATTCGTCAGATATGACACCTGCGTCAATATCCGCCTCTTCCAGATGAGGAAGGATGCAACTGCCCAAGTACAGACTATGTACATAGTCTGTATGCTGAAGCAGGTGAACCATCTCTTACTCACACGAGGTCTCTTACTCACCGAGACTCAAGCTTTCCTTAAATTACTATCTACAGATGTACTCTGAACCAGAAAACCCGGCTTATGACTGTGTGATTAATCCACATTTCCAGAAAAAACATATGAAGATAATCCTTCCAGTATTCGACCTCATGTGATAAACAGCAAACCACTTGATATAGGATAAAAACAATATCACACTCGCAAATCCCAATAACTGATAATATCCAGAGATATCATTTGCATATATTAACCGATAGGCTTAGTGTCAACGCGCATGAGAAAAGGTGCAAGAATACACCGTTGCTATTAGAAACTTGACGTCACAGTTATATATCTCAGGGCTTGTACACTCGCACGTGACTATCTGCAGTACTCAAACCATATTTTCTTTATTTGAATCAAGTGATGTTTAGTAAACCAAAAAGCCCAAACATACTCCTAACCCTGTGCCTTAACCCGATAAATGCAAAAGGTTGTTTCTGATGAACATTTTACATTGAATAAAACAATTGTGAATAGTAACTTTTAGTGAAATTGCAAATGATAAAAATAGCGGCCAGCAACCTTAAAGGCCCATACGCTTCTCGTAAATAACGTGCAGAATGATGCAAAATCGATCTGGATTGTAAACTCTGACATAATTCAAAGTCACAGACAAGCATAAAACTGAACGCAATCATACTGTTAGCTCAAAGTTAGCAAAAATGCGCTGACCTTTTTTCTTCTGTGTACTCTGCTATCTTGAAGAAATCTCGTCTAGGGGTAATTAGCTCAAATGACGCAGCTAAGGGTAGTCAGTAGGCCTAGTTTAGTAGTAGTCCAGGCGAAATTGAGCTTGACCTTCTTTTGTGATGTATATTAGGTGTCGATCTAACATGATTTGAGGGTGCTGAATCTAAATCCGTTGGAGGCCAAGTTGTAAATGTTGGGCATTTTGAGCTATGACGAAATATTCAAAATGGCCACTATGGGACTCTAAACAACTGCTAAAACATGCACTTACCGTAATTATGTTGTATCTAATGCTTTTATTAATAATCAGTTTCCTTTCATAATGTATCAATGAGCAAGATCAAAATAGCTCACGACTTTCTAACTTGGAGAATTATATTATTTGTGGATGAGTGGGATTTTCTTGCTACGGTGAAATGGTTAGTATTATTTTAGATCTGCATGCATGGCCGTCTCGCTTCTTCGTTGCGTGTTTAATTATCACCTGAAAGAGGTAAAATATCGGTATATATCCGTTATTAAGATTTGCGAGTGTGATATTGCTTTTATCCGACCTCGTGTGATAAACAGCAAGCCACTTGAGATAGGATAAAAGCAACCTCGTGTGATAAACAGCAAGCCACTAAATAGGATAAAAGCAATATCACACTCGCAAATGCCAATAACTGATAATGGAAGATATGAATATTTACAGTAAACAGCGGAAAGCTTACAAAAAGCAAAACAATATCAACACATCATGCCACATATTAAAATGGAAATGGGGGCGCAAAAGATTATACGCTCACTGCTCAGATACATTAGCACATCTTTATTTCACTCACTACTGTTTAGTCTATTTGTGGGAATGGGATTGGAAGACATTACCCTGTAAGCATTCCGGCATCGTTCTGATGCTGGCTTCATGTCGTTTTTGCCATCATGCCATCATTTGAGACGATGCTGGCATGTAATCGTACCTGCTTTGCCGCGATTTCCTATGCACACCCCATTTCGTGTCGGGCCAGCATTGGCAAATGATAGGGAGCCAGTTATGGGACGATGCTGGCAACTTACCTTTTGGGTCAGCGTCGAAGTGGTCACATCGTTGCTATGCTGGCAGTGTATTGGCCCGATACTGGGCAGTACATCGTTTTGATTCTGGTTCCATTCTGGATGAATGATGGCAGACGTGTCGTTTTGATTGTGGCAGTTGTGCGTGTTGATGTGGTAGTGATGGCATGATTCTGGCCCAGATCTGGCAATGCCATAACGGCAAATCTGCTTGTTGCCAGATTTGTGCCAGAATCAGTTTGGTTCTGAGTACGTTATGGGTATTATCAAGGAGCTTAGGAAGGGGAGGGGGTCTGGGCATGGGTATTACTGGGTTAGAGGGGTCTGGGTACTATAGAGACATAAAGGGTTCTGGGTACGGGTATCACTGGAGCAGACAGTTCTGGGTACCGGTATTACTGTGAGATGGAGGATTCTGAAAACGGGTATTATTGGAACATAGAGAATTCTGAATATGTGTATTCAATGGGAATAGAGGCTTCTGAAAACGGGCATTATTGGAACATAGAGGATTCTGAATTCAGGTGTTACCCTGGGTCACAGAGGGTTCTGAATACGGGTACTTATAGGGCACAGAGGGTTCTGAATACGGGTATTTATGGGGCATAGACGGTTCTGAAAAAAGGTATTACTGGGGAAAATATGGTACTGAATACATGTATTCATAGGGCATGTAGCTATAGGGTTCTGAATATGGATATTTGTGGGGCATTGAGGGTTCTGTCGTGAATACGGGTATTACTGTGGAAAAGAGGGTACTAAATACAGGTATTCATAGGGCATATAGTTCTGAATGGGTATTTATGGGGTATGGGGGGTGGGGTGGATACAGGTAGTCAGGGATTATAAGAGTTCCGAATATGGGTATACCTGGGACACGGATCTATACAGGGGTATGGAGGGTTCTGAATACGTGTATTACTGGAGCACAGATGGTTTGGATGCAGGTATTACTGGAGCATAGAGGGTTTTGAGTACGGCTATAGCTAGAACATGAAGGGTCTAGAACAAGGGTTTTTGGCACGGGTATTACTGGAGCATGGAAAGTACAGGCTTTACGGGAGCTTAGACTATAGAGGGTGCTTTGTATAAATGTTAGCAGAGAGCATAGAGTAAGGTCAGATGACATCACAAAGAATAAGACCAAGATACAGAGAGAGAGGGCAAGATAGAAAGACTATCGAAAGAGGCAGAGAAAGAGAGAGGGAATGAGATAAGAGGAAAAGAGAAAAGAAAGACATTTGATACACATACACACATCGACAGATGGGGAGAGAGAGAGAGAGAGAGAGAGAGAGAGAGAGAGAGAGAGAGAGAGAGAGAGAGAGAGAGAGAGAGAGAGAGAGAGAGAGAGAGAGAGAGAGAGAGAGAGAGAGAGAGAGAGAGAGATCTGGGTGGGGTGAGGTGGAAACCATGAGTACCAATACATTTCATGCTTCCAAATTTATATTTTAAAAAAAGCAGCATTTTTAAATGAAATCAAGATCATACACAAAACATCTGAAGTTAGTGAACAAAAGCAAATTAACATCAAGAGGAGAGAGAGAGAGAGAGAGAGAGAGAGAGAGAGAGAGAGAGAGAGAGAGAGAGAGAGAGAGAGAGAGAGAGAGAGAGAGAGAGAGAGAGAGAGAGAGAGAGAACAACAAAATGTTACATGATCAGTCTTAGCATCTTCCCATGGAGACGCGTAAAGTTACCAAATAATTCAAAATACACACGGTTATGCTATATTTTTCTGTTTATATTAAACTACACACACAGACGACCGCTGGGTTATAAGTATTCATAAAATAAAAACAAATATTAAAAGTCGAATTTGAACCCCCATTGATGTGTGCTCGGCTGGGTCTTCTCGGTCTAGCCGGTGGTGCTCAGCCGCGCACGCCCTAGGAGCCTGTTAACCGCCGTTTTGTCCAAATTCCGCCGTTTTGTCTATAGACAAAACGGAGGGGCAAGAACCGCCGTTTTGTCCAAATTTAGACAAAACGGCGGTTTGGACAAAACGGCGCCCGATTTTGAACCGCCGTTTTGTCCAAATGAAAGTTGGAGTTATAAAAACTCATTCTTGACAAGTTCTCATTTTAAAAAAAAAAGTTCAATAAAATGAATAACAAGCTCACCACTGACACTGGTCACTTTGGCCTATTTTTTATGTGGTTGACCATTGGTCAGTGACACTGACCACTGGTCAACCACATCAACAATTGTTCATATGATCTCCTAATACACTAATTAGCATTCAAACAGTAAAATTAGGCCAAAGTGACCAGTGTCAGTGGTCAGCTTGTTATTCATTTTATTTAACAAAGATTTTGTTTTAATGAGAACTTGTCAAGAATGAGTTTTAACTCCAATTTTCATTTGGACAAAACGGCGGTTCAAAATCTGGCGCCGTTTTGTCCAAACCGCCTGTCATGTTGAGTCATATATTTATTTTTGAAAAGTAAAAAGAAAAAGTTGAAATAAAAAGAAAATAAAAGATTGAGAGAGAAAGTAATGGTCTGATTACAGTTGACATACATGTTTATTTCGTGCAAGACATAGCACGTGCAAAGCGCCGTATGTTTGTAACAATATGAATATTGAGTGAATGGGAATCAGGCTGTTGCAGTAGTTAACTTTGTAGAAATTGATTCTCTCTCTGAAAGGCAATAGGGACATCGGGTCCTGCTTTAGCTTACGCTAATAATGCGAATGTTAACCCTTGGGGGGTTATTTTGGAAAACAAATTATTGATTGTCTAACAGACAAAAGTCTGATAGTACTCAGGCTTGTATTGTTCTCTTAAGAGAGGAGACAAGTCAAGGTCACGACGGCAAAATGGTTTGCGCGGATGCCTTCCGCTCATGGTGACACACCAGCACACACAATTTGACGTGAATCGGTCAACCCGTTCGAAAGATATCCTTGGGACAAACAGAAGGAGAAAAAATGACCCTCCGATTTTCAGGCTCCAGCGATCTTTTTAACCTTGACCTTGACCTTGATCGGTATGCCATCATCAGAACGGGCATAAGCCAAACCACCTTCATACCAAGTTTCAACATCCTATGTCGATCGGTGCCCGAGATATGGCTAAAAATAGATTTTCGTTTTCCAAGGTCGTACGTCAAGGTCAAGGTCACGACGGCAAAATGGTTTGCGCGGATCTCTTCCTATTATGGTGGCACACCTTCACACAAAATTTGAGTGGTTCAGGGGATATCCTTGGGACAGACAGAAGAAAAACAACAACCAAAAAACAAACAAAAACAGACAAACCAGCCCATCGCAAAGTCGGATCACCTTCGGTGACGGACCAAAAAAAAAAATCCAAGACAAGATCAAAATACACTAGTCTCACATGCATCTAGGCAGAGGAATACAGCATCTCATTTGGACAGCCGTTCTTGGGAAGCCTGCCTTGACAGCCGTGATGCACCAGAACAGTAACGCGTCTGTGATCTTGACTCTGTAAATCATCCGGTTCTCTATTTACAATAAAGGGACACACTTTGAAAAACACAAATCTATAAATTAATCTCGCTACCCAGTTTTAGTCAGCTGTTCTTTTTTTTGAGCCCCTAAAGTTAATATGAGGCATGTTTTGCTGTTCACTCTTTTCTTTAGTTTTTGTTTTTGTTTAAAAATTTCATGCATGAAAATTTGTGTTTTTGCAGGGGTCCCAATCGTCCCGCAAAACGTCCCAGGGAATCCTCTTCACTTACAGCATAGAGGATCCTAGAAGCAGGATAGAGGGTCCCAGTAGCATTGCAATTTGCTAAAAAGAATGTTTCTAGTGCATCCCTGGGACCCCCTTGCACATTCTTTTAGAGGGTCCTTTAGAATTTTAGTGCTTCATAGACTCCCAAATGGGGGTCCATGGGAGCCGTGTTTTGTTTTGTTTTGTTACTGTGCTTGTGTGAGACCACAAGCCAAGGTAATTTATCTTAACGAGATAAATTTTTGACTGAATCGTACAACCACGAACACAACCCCAAGCTTAGAAAATCCAATCTAGATCTAACAGTAGATCTGACACATCAAATCAACATTTTTTTAGAAAAACGACAACGTTAAAGTTTGGAGAGTGCAAGGTTAAAGGTCGGACCACGGACGCAGCACACACACACACACACACACACACACACACACACACACACACACACACACACACACACACACACACACACACACACACACACACACACACACACACACACACACACACACACATCCACACAGACACACAACGGAACACGTACGATACTATAGACTCACTTTGTTTTTAAAAAACGACGTGAGCCAAACATGAAGAGAGGAAAAAAACCAAAAAACAATTCCACCACAATTTACTTCATCATCTACTACTACTACTACTACTACTACTACTACTACTAATAATAATAATAATAATAATAATAATAATAATCATAGCATCATAATAACACAAGTAGCCCAATGTCAATCAAATAAAAAGCAAAAGTAATCATAAAAAGCATAATGACACAAGTAGCCTAATGTCAAACAAAGAAAGAAAAAAACAAGCAAACATAATCAGAAAAGCACAATAACAGCATTAGTCTAAACGGACAAAAATTGCTGTGTGGTACATTAAGTAATAATAAAGTTTTAATGGATGGGATTAAGGAGAAGCCCCTGCAAGTTATATTTGAACTTTGATATTGACGAAGATGCCTTTACGTCTGAAGGTAGTGAGTTCCAAGCATATGGCCCTGAAAAGGAAAAGCTTGTTTTGTAAAGGTCAATGCGGGTGCATGGAAGAACATATTTATCCGAACGATAGCTACATGTGGAAGGCGTTAGGAGATTTTCTAGGTATTGGGGTGTCAAGTTACTGTGGACTTTATACATTAGGACAGCTGTGTTGTACTGTAACTGGTGTTCAAGTGGTAACATTTCAAGATTATGAAGCTTTTCTGAAATTCACAAAGACGAATCTGGCAGGATTAGGTTGATCGCTCTTCTGTGCAGTGGCCATAGAAAAACATTTTACGTGCGTCTAGGTCCAGATACGATTGAAGTCGTTTGAGAAGGAATAAGTTGCGTGCTAGGCTATTTCTAACGTGATTTATATGTGATTGCCATTTGAGTTTGTCATCAAGTATGACGCCTAGGACTCGATGTTCATGGACTTGTTCGATATCGTTGCCATCAATAGTTAGGTCAAGGGAATGATGTGTTAGTTGATGCTTTTGTCGGGAGGTTACAATCATGCACTTTGTTTTCTTGGGATGAATTAACATAGAATTATCCTTGCACCATTTAGATACATCATGTAAGCCTGACTGAAGAGAGTTTTGGATGACAGTTACATCTTCCGAGCTGGAATGAAGGGAGGAGTCATCTGCAAAAAGATCACATGAAACATTTGGGTTGGATATAGATAATGGCAGATCGTTAATGAAACTACAGAAGTAATGGACCGAGGACAGATCCCTGGGGTACACCACATTTCACCTTGCCTGTAGAAGAGGACTCGCCATTACAAAAAATGTATTGTGATCTATTATCCAGATATGATGAAAGGAGTGTCATGGAGTGCTGGTTTCTGAGATAGTGTGATAATTTGTTGATAAGTATTGTGTGGTCGACAAGGTCGAAGGCTTTTCTTAGATCAAGAAAGACAGAACCAGTTAACTGATGTTTGTTTATTGCTGAGAGCCAAGAATCACACAAACGGACAAGGGTTGTGTGACAAGAATAATGATTACGAAAGCCAGACTGAAGGGGATGAAGGAGGTTGAAGTCTTCTAAATATTTAGATAGGTGACGGTGGACGTGCGTTTCTAGGGGTTTTGATAGCACTGGCAGAAGTGAGATAGGTCTAAAGTTGTTTAGATCAGAATGATCGTTTGTTTTGGGTATTCTGATAACTTTAGCTATTATTAGGGTAGAGGGTATTGTTCCTAGGTATATACATATATTATATATATAAGTAAGGGGGTCGACAATGTATGGAAGAGAAAGTTTTAATAGAGAGGCGCTTAACGTGTCAGGTCCCATTGATTTTTTTATTCTTTAAGCTAGTAATAAGAGCTCTACTTCATGAACTGCTAGTAAAGGTATCTGAAAGGAGGAGTGTTGGTATAGTCTCTCCTCGCAAAAGGTTTGGAGCAATGAGGGGACCGTGTATTCATCAGGGCATAAGGTGTCAGACTGCATTGTTGAACTTGCTAAGTTGAGGAAGTGCTCGTTGAATGAGTTAGGAGACCAGGTGTAGCTGTGGTTTTGCTTAGTGCAGTTCTTGTTACTGAAAGTATTTATTGCTCGCCATAATGAAGCCGTATCTTTGTTTGTGGCTAACATTTTATTAAAGTAGTTTCGTTTTGACACTTCAATAAGGTCAACTACTTTATTGCGTTGCTTCTTATTTTCAGCGTAACAATAATAGCGTCACAGAGTGAAGCAGCAGAAGGACTAGGCCCATTACTGATCGCAATTACCGTAGAGGAGTGGGGGGGGGGGGGGTCAATTATACAACAATGCTAGTAAACCCCAACGGCCCCAGATAGCGGGTCGTCGTAAAAGAAGGGGACAAAGCAGAGGAAAGAAGGGGCGTGTTTGGCGCTACAGGTTCGCAATTTCGGGTCAGTGTCTCTTCACGGCAGAGCCTGTGGAAAATTTAC
>JAGGCT020002743.1:47500-50013 GCA_017654935.2 Phymorhynchus buccinoides | reverse complement strand
CACCAGACAGACTCATAAACGAACAAACACCTATATTGAGTGGGAGTGTTGTTTTCCTGGAAAGGGGTGTGTTTATTTCTTCTTCTTTGTTTTTCCTGGGAAGGGAAATGTTCCTAAGAAAATAACACTCCCAGTATTTTTGTCCTAGGAAATTAACACTCCCGCAGTGTTGCTTGCCTGCAGTGTTTTTTACCTGCGACACCAGCCTTAAAGTCGGAAGCTACCAACAGCACCGAACGCCAAATGAAAGAAGGAAGCATGTGTACGTCCACCCATCCATCTATCAATGTAAACGTCCATTTACCCAGACACACTAACATAAAGCAAGTAGACAGACCGACAGACAGACAGAAAGATAAACATTGGAAAAGTCAGAGGGTGTATGTGTCTGTGAACGATGTAATGGTTTTATTGTCTTTGCCAGACTTGTAAAATATCGCGCATGCACACACGGACGCACGCACGCACGAACGCACACGCACACACAAATAAATATATTATACGTGCACACACACACACACACACACACACACACACACACACACACACACACACACACACACACACACACAGAGGGAGAGGGAGAGAGAGAGAGAGAGGGAGGTAAGGGGGAGAAGGGAATGAAGAGACACACACATGTGACAGAGACATGCAGTAGCCATTAATAATTTTTGTTGCCGACAGTCTGGGTTCTGCAGATGGTCTCAGCACTAAAATCGACGGTTTGTTAAAACTTTGTTGGAGCTTTGTTTGGCAGATAGAAGGACGGACAGACAGACAGACAGACAGACAGACAGACAACAGACAGACAGACAGACAGACAGACAGACAGACAGACAGACAGACAGACAGACAGACAGACACACACACACACACACACACACACACACACACACACATACATATGCGCGAGCTCGCACAAGCTCGCACAAGCATGCACACACACACCACACCACACCACACGCGCGCGCTCGTAACACTCAAGTAGAAGAAAACGACATTACATTGTGTGTATTTCAATTTAGAACGTGTTCCAATTTCAGGCATTTAGCAATATTTACCCGTAGCATCGATTACATGATAAAACAAAAGCATCCGATAATCATAATTTGATCTGCTATGCTATCAACTGATGCAAGAACAAAACCAGGCGACTGTAGTACGGTCAAGGTCTGGGATAATTATCGTCCTTAATACTACTGAAAATACTGTAGAACGCTTCAACAGTTTTTATAAACTCTGCTCTGAACTTGCTGCCAGTCAAACAGTACAGGTAGAAGTTGATGGAACTGTTAGAGTCCCATAGGACTAATGCAACAGCTTTTGACAGCCATGCCTGTCCGTTGACAATTGGATCGTCCCAGTCAATATATGTATATAATATCATATACAGATTGATCGGCACAGACAGAAGGACAAAACAAACACTGGCAGAAAACAAGGTGACAGTCAGTGAAGACACTTTCTGTTGTCTGGAATCCTGGCTGGCTTGCTGAACTCGCAGAGGTTGGTTCGTTCCCACAGATCTGACCAGTGTCCGCAACAGAACGCTGTTGCCGATGGTCAACAATATGAAAGGTAAGAAACAACCTTGAAATAAGTCCACCCATGGCCAAACGAATAGAAAGAACCAAGAGTACATTTTGGATGATTGCGGCACGACACATTTTCCTTGTTTCATAACAAACCCATATAGGTTATGACAATTAACCAGAATGAGAAAGATGAGTACTGTACCCGCGGTGACTCCTGACTTTCTCTTCGTCCACACAGCACCGACACGAAGTGGCCACAGCACAGACGCAGCTCTGAGCATAGTGAGAGACACCAGCATCCATGCCGATAGAGGTGACGTTATGTATACAATAAATTTACTTACTTTGCACTGCCAGGAGCCTCTTTCTTCTAAGATCGTTACATCAAAATAATTCAGAAGCAACTGCTGAAATGGCTCTATCAATAATAATAACTGATCGGACACAGCGAGGACCTTGAAGAAAATATTTGAGGTGGATGTTGGAAGGCGAAACATGATCACAATTATCATGAAATTTCCAAACAATCCTAACCCAAACACAGTAGGTATGCCAATATCATAGATTACCTTTTGTACATCTATATAGGGTTGGCGAAGGTCATGCCAAGAACCGCGTGTGAGGCGGTCTGATTTATCCATTCCTTTGATCACAACATGGCCTGAAGTCTGAAAAAATGGCTTGATCCAGATATCCTACATAAAGTACATAAATCCTATAGTGAACTATCTTCATAGCGTGCATGCTGAGAGCAGAATCATAATTGTATCAACTGCATTGATAGTGAGTTAGCCAATAATGATGAAAACAGCACTAGAGTAGCATTTGAACCAGCCACTAAATTGTGTGAATTGTTACATGCTGGACTGACTACTAATTTATTTAAAAGAATCAGAACCAGTCTCTACGCATAACATTCATACTTACGCTACGATTAACGGAGATTCAGAAGAGAGAGAGAGAGAGAGAGAGAGAGAG
>JAGGCT020002743.1:27500-37500 GCA_017654935.2 Phymorhynchus buccinoides | reverse complement strand
TATTAAGCTTGCACTGCCACGAGCTCCGAGCACTGAAGTACATGACATCAACTTCCCTGTAAAGCCAACGTTCCAGGGGACCTATGATCAGCACCAACAGATCAGACAGGGCCATGACTTTGAAGAAAACGCTGGACGTGGATGAAGGTAGTCGATGCATGACAAAAATAACCATAAGATTCCCAAACAATCCAAAAGCAGCAACGAGAGGGTTACCAACATCCTCGACCATATACGCTATGTCTATATACGGTTTATTGAGGACCTTCCAAGTGTGCCTTTTTGAAAGAAACGGGGTCTCTACCATAGTGTTCATTTCAAGTCATGTTAAATACACACGGCTTGATCTACACCAGTTGCCATCTTTTGGTGTTTATATATATATATAGTTTCTTATTCACACACAGAATACACGTTCATTTTAAATCCTTTGCTGGTAATAGAAAACATAATCTTGCATCCATTCTACATTTGTTCTACATTCTAAAGCGTAGTGATTTGATGTTGTCAAAATATGTTCAGTCATAATTGCTTGCTACCAGGACGTAGGCTTGTCTGAACGGTATAAACAAATTTTACAAAAACAAACTGTTAAACAAATTGAGATGATGTATTGCATATCCCAATTAACATCAAGATATTACTCTTAGAGTGATGAGTTGAACAAAAGAATAGTGGTTATTGTCATTTCATTTTCGTGGGCTACCACTTCAGTATTTTAAACCACTTGTCAAGTTATCCCTTTTAGATGCCCCTTTTAGATCCTTCTCGTCTTCATTAACCTTTTTATTGATCAGGAAAAGTACGTTTTGTCTGTGTCTCTTTTTCTATCGAATATGCAGTTGGAGCAGCAGTAAGAGCAGCAGTAGCAGCAGCAGTAATATCATCATCATCATCATCATCATCATCACATCATCATCACCATCATCATCATCATCAGAAGTAGTAGTCGTAGTAGTAGTGGTAGTGGTAGTAGTAGTAGTAGTAGTAGTAGTAGTAGTCTAAGTAGTAGTAGTAGTAGTAGTAGTAGCAGTAGTAGTAGTAGTAGTAGTAGTAGTAGTAGTAGTAGTAGTAGTAGTAGTAGTAGTAGTAGTAGTAGTAGTAGTAGTAGCAGCAGCAGCAGCAGTAGTAGTAGTAGTAGTAGTAGTAGCAGTAGCAGCAGTAGTAGTAGTAGTAGTAGTAGTAGTAGTAGTAGTAGTAGTAGTAGTAGTAGTAGTAGTAGTAGTAGTAGTAGTAGTTGTTGTTGTTAATTGTTGTTGTTGATGGTGTTGATGTAGTTCTTGTTATTGTGTTGCTGTTTTTGTTCTGTAGAAGACTGAATGAAATTATTCAAAAGGCACGGAACCCATTACAGCTAAACAAATGAACATATTAGTACACTGTGTTTTTTTCAGTAAGTATACTGTGATGGAATGTGTCACGTACGCCCCACTTTCTCCTCTACACCCCCACCCCCTTCTTTACTATTTCCATCCCTCCACTCTTCATTCTTATCGGCCGGGCTACAGTCTTGTGACATCACAGGATTCTCCGACCGAAAGCAGTGTCTTTTGTTCTCCCTCCATCATGTGATTCTGTCACCGACGCCACAGCATGCAGCGTGTGACTGTCGTGTAAGCAAAAAGCGCATGACCGCTGGTTATACGCATGATCGGTAGCTTTCCCTTAGTCTAGTCAAAAGCAAACTAAAACCTGGCTGAGTAAACACTGTAGGAACAGACACTCTGCTTGCTACCAGCCAGTAAGACTATTAGCCCAACTCGTAAGTAATATTGAATGTGTTTGGGTATAAAATAATGGCTTGAGATTTAGTTTTGTTTGATTCTGTTTTTGATTCAAATCCTATGTTCCATGCTGAGTAAGTAGTGTCACAAACGGCTTGTTTGGTGTTACCCGCTACAGGCTAGGCCTCCAGTTTCGGCTTGTAGGCTTGGGTTTTTTTCATTACACGATAGCAGACGACAGGTTGTTTGCGTATTCCGTGTTTCGGGTGTTAGCTTTAGCGAGAAAGTTCATGAGAGGTCGAGTGAGTGCGTGTATGAATCTGGGTATGCATGTTTGTTATCTAATGAGGGGATGTCTTAGATTTAGAAAATTGTCTGTTTTATTGTGATTGGCTTCGAGCATGGGTGTGTAGTTTCTACACAAGATGTAGTCCCCTGTGTGAAAAGGAATATTCTCGTCACTTTCTGTCGATTTTCCGAAGAAGTCAGACCAGATCCTAGCTGTAGCCAGATTGTGGTAGGCTAGGAGTAGTGGGCTGTTTGAGCTCGTCCTCTAGTTTTTGACCGGGTTGGTCAAGGTCAGCTAACGCATGAAGAGTGTTTTGCTTGGGCGTTAGGCGTGGTTCTTCGTATCTGTGTGTGGGCCTAGAGACTTGTGTTTGACAAGTGTGCCTACGTGTATTGTAGCTGTCTTGTTCTGGACCTAAGGTAATGTACATTTTGTAAAGTAATGATGCTTAACTTTGCGTTACTAGTTGTATAGGTTTAATGGGTAAATATTTGGCTTGTTTAAAAACAAGCACTCAGTTAATACGAAAATAGGTCAAGAATAGCTTTACCGGGAGTAGTAGTAATAATAATAATAATAATTAATAACATTTATATGGCGCAGTATCCTGACAACAGCTCAATACGCCTTACAGATACAACGCATATACAAAACACACATGAACATGATAATACAGGCACGTAATACTCATTTATTTAAATACACAATAGAATCCAGGACATACAGCATAATGTTGATAAGATACATATAAATATGCACATGCACAATAAGAGATAATAACAGATGCAAACGGAAAAAAAGAATGAAAACACACGCACTCGCCAGCTTAAGGCCAACATATTGACGTCGTTAAAAAATATTAATTGAAAATGAATGTAAATGAAGAGAAACGACACACATTCGCGTACGCCCATGCACACATAAAAAATCAAACCCAAAGTCAAAATCAAAATCCCCACCCCACCCACTAATCGGCTCCAGTCAACAACATGACATGTCAATAATAATGTAAGCATACACACACACAGACATGCACACAGTACACACACACACACACACACACACACACACACACACACACACACACACACACACACACACACACACACACACACACACACACACACACACTCACACACACACACACACACAACACACACACACACACAACACACACACACACACAGACAGAACACAGTCACACACACACACACACACACACACACACACTGAGTTCTCTATCTCAAGCATAGTAGATATTATTTCGTCGTAAGTGATGTTGCGGGAAATAATGTGTAGGCTTGTACATCAAGTGTCTGCGCTTGGCATAAAAGGAGACATACGGTGCCAGTTACTGCGAGGTTAGTTTTGCGGTTTAAAAGAATGGTGGTAATGAAGGGCGGAGTGTTGTATAATTTTTGTGTAGTAGTTAAAACGTGTTTAATTCAGTCTGCCAAATTTGATAGGCCTATTTTCTTGGTTGTGAAGATGGGGGTTTAGTGTGCGTTTGATAGAACAGCAATAACTAATTGAATTTATTAAGGTTTAAGTAGGGGTTTATTTGGGTGTTGTTTTGTAGTTCTGTCGAATTAATTTGTGGGCTGGCCAGGGGATATCACCCAGTTAAGTTGTAAGGGAGTGTTAAATTGGGGGTAACTTAAAATAAAAGTAATAATAAGTAATGTAAATTTAAGGGTTAAAGTGTTTCTATGGGTTGGATCAGCCAAACGGAATAAATTGGAATATAATTTTGAATTTCTTTTCACATAATGGAATACTTTAATAATCAGTTATTTACAGAATACAGGCATGTGACTTATGTGTGTATCCATGTATTTGTGCATCGGTTTCGTTGGATTTGTTTTATTATTTAGAGTTTGGAAAGGTTTAAGATTGGAAAGTTAATAGCATTTTTTTAGGCGTGTGGGGGTGGTGATGCCTAGTTAACAATGGTGTTATGGCATTGTTTTGACCATGATTGGAATAACTTGGAACACTTGTAATAGTGCGAGGACAGTTGGGTGTGAAAAATGGAAGATAAAGTTTGTCATGGATTGTTGCATGAGTGTCTTCCAGCATTCATTGGGAATTGGTTTCTTCTTGTTTTTGTGTGTGCTTTTTTGCAATTTATAAGTACGCAGAATTTTCTACTTATAGTTAAGTCCATTTTGTGGTTTGTGTCCATTTGAACACATTGTGGGTAATGTGTGGGATAATCAGGCTGGTTTCCTAATTTGATAGTGTAATTCAAGACAGTTGGTTTCTTGGGGTAGTTTACATACTCTGTGTGTTGTGTGTGACCCTACTTGGGATAGAGTGTTAACAATTGGGGGTATGGTTTTGGTGTGTATTTATAGGCACCCCTCTTTTGGACCTTGAGAAGCCACCAATTCGCGCTCTCACCATGATGATGCAGTGTTGGGGGTCATCGTCACTGAAGAAGCCGAGAAGTCTTCGACTCAAGCCACCTACTCGCACTTTCACCGTGATGCTGCAGTGTTGAGGTGTCGGCGTCACCGAAGAAGCTGAGAAGCCGTGGATGTTCCTGCGTTGTCTCGGGTTCAACGTTTCTCCGGGGTCTGCATCACCGAAGAAGCTGAGAAGCTGTGGATGTTCCTGCGTTGTCTCGGGTTCATCTTTTCTCTCGCCCGCAGTGCCGCGGGTTTGCATCGTCAACGCCGTCGCGGTATTGCGTTTTGTTGTCAGCGCCTCCTGTCTGCATTCAGCGTCTGCGTCTGTGTGCGACAACGCCAGCGTCGTTTGTGGATCAGCGAGGACATTTCGCGGGCGTCGGCTGCAAATGTGTTGGTAGCTGGGAGGGGTGAATCTTCATCGGCACAGGTTTGGATGTGCGTTTAGGGTCTGTGAATAAACTCCAAACTCTAGTTATAGCCCTCGTTGTCTGTGAGGATGTTTGGATAAATTAAACGGGGACAAGGGAGAAAGTGATGAGTGTCTGTGGGAATTTGGGTGGTGAATGTAAACTGTGACAATTTGGGAAAGGGAAAAGGGAAGGACAGGGTAGAAACAAGACTGACAATTGCGGGGGATTGATTGGTTTGATGTTTGATGCTATGTAAGAGTGTATTGGCGCTGATGTGTTTTTTGTGAATAAAAGTTATATGTTTGTACGTACTTGTGTTTTGTGGATGAGTGAGAGCAGTCAGTAGTTTTTCTGGGGTTTAGTTTTTTTTTAGTAGTGCTTTGTTTTATTTTCTACGCGTCGTGACAAGTAGTAGAGGTGTTCAGTGAAAAGATTTGGGAAGAATGCTGGTCTAACTCTGTGCACATATTCATTCTTGCGTTTGATGTTGACTTCAACTCTTTTTGAACAAGAACCTGATTATATGCCTGATTTGATTTATCTTCTTTATGCATACATGTGTATGAATGAAACTACTTTGTTGCAAGCTTGCAGCTTTTAACTATATTTTTGCATATTCTAAGTTTGTTCACTTTAGTGGTGTAGAATGGCACAGTGGTAGCGCGTTCGCTTCGTGTCAAGTAAACGAGAGTTCGAACCTGGGTACAGGGGATTTTTTTTCCTCTCACTTTGCACTAGGCCTAACTATATTTTTGCATAATCTAAGTTTGTTCACTTTACATTCCTTTCCAAGTGTTGGACTGAGAATGATATTTGCTTGTTGGCTTGATCATAGATTTTGATCTAGCTTGTTACTGAATCATAACAGTTGATTCCAGTACACCTTTCATGTTTTATTTCAGTTTGACAACTGAAATTCATATTATTTTTCATAGTGCTATTGTACAAGGGCAGCCTTCTAGCCGGTTGGGATTCACTAATCTCCTGCCGGCTGAAGCCCATATCTCTAATCCATAGAGATCTACACCCATATTCTCCTGTGATTCTCAGCAGGGCATCGTGAATCTTAATCCCTGACTCACGATTACCAGGACGGTGCCGCATTCAAGTCGCCACCGCACCCAGAACCCGCGAGGAGACCACGCCTGTGCCATGCCATCCCGCGACGCCCCATCCAGGACACCTGGGCGACCTCTCACCTGAAGAGCCAGCCTAGTCACCCCAGCACTCACTGATCCCGATTGAGGAAACTTACTTAAGCTAAGTCCTTGGGACAGTGCAAATAACTCTAAATTTAACCTGGACACTTGATAATATAAGTGACCCTTCCGGCTTGGGGCTTAACTTTTCAGACAGACAAAAGTCTTGTATAATCTTTTCGGATGTCACTTTTCATACATATTTTGTTTTGGCACCATTGAGCTGCTTTCTTACTGCTTCATAATATGCTATGCAGATTTGTGAGTGAATAAAATACAAGTGTACAAATAATTATCTCCCTTTGGTCAGACGGATGGAAGTGGAAGTTTTGTAATTTTCATGTAAAAACCTACTTCTCTATGTCTGTCATTTAGAGCAAATCTACCACTTGTATTTCCTTCAATCATACGAGCCAGAATCCGGGCAAAAATATAAATCTATTAGATGAAAAGGGGCCGGGAAATCGCTCATCTCCCACACCTTAGAGAAGTGTGCTCAAAGGAAATCTCTGCCCCTAGAAATGGCATTGAGACTTCACCTTTTATACAGAGCAGTATCATAGTCCCTCGTCATATATACTAACACATACCCAGCAGATGGTATTGTGTTAGATGAAGCAGTGTTATGAAAACTGAAGAGGCAATATATAGGCGATTACAACAACCTCGTTGATCATTTAAACACTTTGGTGCATCACCGTAAGCCTGTTGGTATGTACGTGCGTGAGTTTTTGAAGGCTCGCACGCATGCACACAACCATCTGTTTCATGTAACCTCCTGATTTATGTCCTTCTATACAGAATGATATATGACTCTTGTTTCTGCCACTCTCCGTTCTCCCAGCCTTTGATCTATTCCTGTCACGCTGTTCCTGCTACCAGCAAAAAAAGACAAAGGTCGTGCAGTTAGCATTGTAACCTATACACCTTGCGCTGAAGCTAAGCTTAATATGCAGCAGCTAGTCAATACAGTACTGTAAAGTACCTTGCATAAGCCCCCACTCCCCACCTCCCTATGCACGAAATCGATCCAAAAGTGGAGGGTGGGCGTTTATTAGGTAAATACCTCCCTATGCACGAAAGCGATCCAAACGTGTGTGTGTGTGTGTGTGTGTGTGTGTGTGTGTGTGTGTGTGTGTGTGTGTGTGTGTGTGTGTGTGTGTGTGTGTGTGTGTGTGTGTGTGTGTGTGTGTGTGTGTGTGTGTGTGTGTGTGTGTGTGTGTGTGTGTGTGTGTGTGTGTGTGTGTGTGTGTGTGTCTGTGTGTGTGTGTGTGTGTGTGTGTGTGTGTGTGTGTGTGCGTGTGCGTCGGGGGTGGGGGTGGGGTCAGTAAGTATCATTATGCATGACTATTTTATCAAAAACCTGGGTGGGCGTTTACCAGGTCGTAGACATAAACATGACTGTATTCTCTCTCTCTCTCTCTCTCTCTCTCTCTCTCTCTCTCTCTCTCTCTCTCTCTCTCTCTCTCTCTCTCTCTCTCTCTCTCTCTCTCTCTCTCTCTCTCTCTCTCTCTCTCTCTCTCTCTCTCTCTCTCTCTCTCTCTCTCTCTCTCTCTCTCTCTCTCTCTCTCTCTCTCTCTCTCTCTCTCTCTCTCTCTCTCTCTCTCTCTCTCTCTCTCTCTCTCTCTCTCTCTCTCTCTCTCTCTCTCTCTCTCTCTCTCTCTCTCTCTTTGTGTGTGTTTCCGGTTGTGTGTATATGTGTCGTAGACATTTACAACACGATTCATTGTTGTCCATATCCTCCATGGCTATCTGAGGAAGCTGAAATTGTTCATTCTCATGGTGATTTCAATAAATCCGATAACACTCTTGATCTTCTTCTATCCACTTTAGCTAAAGATCTTATATATTCTGAATATGAATCGTGTTTACATATTTATACAGATGGGTCAGTATCGGATAGTTCCGATATTGGAGCTGCTTTTGTTATTCCATATCTTAATATTAAAAAGAAATGGCATTTAATTACAGGTTCTTCTATTTTTACAGCTCAGCTATATGCTATTATGAGAGCTAATGACTTTGTTTTAGATATGCCACATCTGATACATAAAAACATTCTCATTTTGTCTGACTCAAAATCTGCGTTAATGGCTGTAAAAATCGTTCTAATTCTAATCGTCCAGATATAATATTTGAGATTTTGTGTTGGATTTTAAGCTAAGCTTAAGTCTGAGTTTTAACTTGGAATTGAACCCAACAATGAAAAAAATAGGCCTTAAAATCCTCAAAATAATAACAATAGGTGGTCTATGGAACGTGATGTATTTACGAGCACGTGTAAAATTTGGTAAAATACTACGAAAACATTGTTTGTTTTGGCATTGTGTGGGTTTTAAAAGCAGTAAATGGATCGATACAAGACAGGGGCAGCTGGAGAACGTCAACAAGGCAAGGCGCTGAGGCCTTCGAGACTGCCAGGAATGAAGCATCAGAGGACAAGGGGAGCAGGAGAAAAGCGTCAACTGATCGAAGCTTTCCGACCCTGAATTTCCCATGCCCGTCATGTCCGAAAGGATGCAAATCCAGAATCGGACTGTTGGTTTAAACAAAGTTTATTAACATAATACGTTGCAGTGTACACAAATTATTGTATGAGCACAACAAGCTATAAGCTTATAAGCGCACTCAAAAACGTTTCAGTTACGAACAAAAGGCTGCATCATGAAATTACTTGAATAGCTATGAGAAAAATACAATTCGAATAAGAAAAATAGCTAAGCAAAGATAACAATACATCATGCACAAATTCATAACTAGACAAACAAACAATAGAAGTAAAAAAGAAAAAGAAAAAACAAGAAAAAGGAAAGAAGAAAAAACAACAACAAAACCACACAAAAAACAACAACAAAACCACACAAAAAACAACAACAAAAAACAACTAAAAATGGGGGTGGTGTTACAAAATACCATACACTAAGTACACTATAAACCAACAATCAAAGACGCTAAGTTTATATCAGTACATCTCAACAGGGCACACACAGTCTTGTTCTATGCTATTAAATAATTATTGTTTATGTATTTTTTCAAATTGCCAATGAAACATTAATCGTTATAGTCTAGGCGAAATTAAGCTTGACCTTGTTTTGTTATATATATTAGGTTTTGATGTCGATCTAACATGATTTGAGGGTGCTGAATCCAAATCCGTTGGAGGCCAAGTTGTAAATGTTGGGCATTTTCAGTTATGACGTCATATTCAAAATGGCCGCCATGGGACTCTAGAGAACTGTAAAAACATGCACTTAACATAATTATTTTGTATCTAATGCTTTCTTTTGTAAGAAAAATAGTATTATTTGCTGAAATGATTCAAACTATGTGAATTATATCCTATTTTAGTACTTATTAGCCCCCAGCCACTCTGCGGAGAGGGCTATCACAATATTTCGTGTCCTTTCATTTGCCTGGCAATTATCTTAAGAACCATGTCACAGGATCACTTCGAATTTGTGTGCTACTATTTTAATGAAACTGATGTGCCCCTCAGTATGCCTTGTTGACCTTGACCTTTGACCTTGAGAATGTGATTTTATTGTATTAACTATACTTTTTCAACTTTTGCGGCACTGCTGTCGTAAAATAAGTATGTGGTTTTTGTTCTCTCTAAGCTAAGGTGTATAGAGGATTTTTGAATTACTGATACCTATTTTATGTCTAAGCCTTTCATCTTAAATGCTTGACCTTGAATTTGCATAGAATATTTCAACTTTTTGTTTTAATATATTTTAAATCTCTGCAGTAACGGTATCATAATTGGTACATTAGCCTATGGTTATATAGATGCTAACCAAAGTACCGATGACATCTCTAACCTTCATCTTAACGCTTGGCCTTTGTTGCTATGCGCCAAGCAGTACAATACAGCGATCAGTGTCGATTCATTATTTTATAGGTGGGTAAAAAATCATTTGATCATTTTCAGAATCTCTGATGGCAACTGTCATGAGATTTTTCA
>JAGGCT020002743.1:0-17500 GCA_017654935.2 Phymorhynchus buccinoides | reverse complement strand
AAATGTAGGAAAAGCTGACTTATTGCTGTTACGGCTCTTAGGGAGAAGGTGATCTTCAACGGCGTTCTCGCTCACCAGAAGGTTCAACAGCAGTAGAAGCCTAATTGCCCAAACTTGAACTTACAACTTTCGGTGGGGACCTTCAAAGTTGGACTCCCTTCTGGGAGCAATTCAAGCTGTTGTGGACAAGAGTGAACTACCAGAAATAACCAAGTTTACCTGCCTGCGGTCCCTCTTGGAGGGGGAAGCGAAATCGGTCATTCAGGGACTCTCTCTCAATGCGGCCAACTACAGCACGACCTGTGATCTACTCAAGCAGAGATACGGATGACCAGAGCACATTATTTTTGCGCACGTTCAGAGCTTGGCGTTGGAAGTTCCAGCTAAACCAACAGTTGAAGAACTTTGGAGCATTTACAATAATCTTCAAAGTCACATCAGGAGTTTGTCTGTCCTGATCATTTCTGGTGCACAGTACGGTGTCATCCTCACCCTGCTAATCCTGTCACGTCTACCCCAGGACCTGCGCATCGAGTGGGCTCGTGATGGAGAAACCCACGAACGGGACTAGGACTATCTCATGAACTTTCTGAACAAGGCAATTGAAAGGAGGGACCGTTCCCAGACTTTCACCCAGGACCACGAGGTGCCACGGCCAGGGGACTCGAGACCGACTGCCGCGGCTCTTCATGCTTCATCAGATCAATGCACCTGTGAGCTGTGTAAGCGGAAGGGCCATGGAATGGCCCATTGCTACACTCTTACGCGGGCTACTGTGGGTGACTGGAAGCAGAAGCTCAAGAGTTTTGGCGCGTACTTTATATGTTTGTCTACAGTGAAAAGACAAGTGTGGCAAGTGTCAGGGTGGACATCACGCCCTATTGTGTTCCCCTAGGGATTCAGAGTCACGTGGTTCTAGTTCGATAAACACCACAGATACACACCAGGACCCAAAAGTGCCAAGCTCAGGTTTGTCTAGTGTGAAAATCAATGTGTCAGGTGTTAACACAGTCAGTGAAGCTGAACATCAGGCCCGTGTTCTGATGCAAACGGTCAGGGTAGGGTGACTGAGGCAGTCATGTTTTCCGACACTGGCTCAGACATATCTTACATTTCCAAGGACTTGGTTGACAGAGTAGGCCCCAGAGTGGGTGGGGTCCCGGACTCTAGCCTTTGGCACTAACAGCGTTAACCGCGTCAAAGAGATAAATGTGCACAGTGTGCGGCTGCAAGGCTGCAAGGGGGGGGGGGGGGGGGGGGGGGGGGGGGGGGGGGGAGGGTGGGGGGGGGGGGGGGGGGGGGGGGGGGGGGGGGGGGGGGGGGGGGGGGGGGGGGGGAAGTTGACTTTGACTGAAATCCCCATTATTTGTGCCCCGGTCTGTCAGCCATCTTTTCCGGAGAGGGTGTTATCATCCTTCGGTAGTGAGTTTGGATTTGTTTCAGTTCCAGAAGGCCAGAAGGTGAAGGTGGCTATCCTTGTGGGTCTGGATGCATACAGGAAACTGATGACGAGTGAGATGAAGTTTTTGTCTCATAGTTTGGTTGCTCAGAAGTCTGTCTTTGGCTGGGTTTTGTCGGGGTGCTTCTCAGTAGTAGGTTATGTGCCGAGCCAAGTAAGGGTTACTCATCAGCTGTTCTGTTCTGAGGTCTCAGAGGCAGGTTTCAAAAACTTCTGGGATTTGGAGTCTGTGGGTATCTCTGCGAAACAGCCTCCTGTGGATGATCCTGTGTTGGAGGAGTTCAACAAGAGTGTTCAGTTCGCTGCAGGGAGATATATAGTGTCTCTCCCATGGAAGAATGAAGAGGCAAAACAAACCCTGCTTGACAACAAGAAGCTTACGAAAGCTCGTTTTGACAGTCTGAATCGTCGGCGCAACAAAGATCCAGAGTTGGAGGGTCGATATAATAATAATAATAATAATAAACGGATATTTATATAGCGCTTTACAATCAGCATTGAAAACCTCACACACGCACACATACGCACAACAGACACACACGCAAAACAGACACACACGCACGTACATGCACGCACGGGAGTGAACGCGTTCTTGCACACAGACATGCACACACATCCCCACACACATTTCATCAAACACACAGAAAACACATTCTCACTGAAACGCACACAAACTTACTCAAGCATACACTTGTACAAACACACGCGCACGCACACGCACACACACACACACACACACACACACACACACACACACACACACACACACACACACACACACACACATACATACACACACACGCGCGCGCGCGCTCACACGCGCGCACTCACATACACACAAACACTCACGTGTACTCACACTCACAGACACATGCTCGCACCCCCCACTCCACCCCCACCCCCCCGGGGGGCCTCTAGCCGAACACAATCTCTCCTGCGCACGCATACACTCATACACATGCAAGCAGATATACCCACACAGAACACACACAACACACTCACACATAAAACACACAAAACACTCACACACCTGCTTGGAAGCGCGGCCGTGGTCGCACGCACACTCACATTCGCGCACACACTCACAAATTACATGCATACACATGCGCAAATTACATACATACATACAAACATACGGACATGCATCGCACAATGACACACACACACACACAACACACACACACACACACACACACACACACACACACACACACACACACACACACACACACACACACACACACACACACACGCACGCACACATACGCACACACATAAAAACACATCGCACAATCACACACACACACACACACACACACGTACGCACGCATGCACACAAACACACGCATACGCGCGTGTACACACACACACACACACACACACACACACACACACACACACACACACACACACACACGTACACGTGCACATGGAGATGGGGGTGTTATTGGAAAGACTGCTGGAACAGATGGGTCTTCAGGTTAGTTTTGAACGATGCTAAAGATTGACTATGTCTGACAGCAGAAGGCAATGAATTCCAGAGTTTGACTGCTGCTGATGTAAAAGCTCTACCTCCGTGCCTATCACGTTTAAAGTTTTGTATTCGAAAGATCCTATTGTCATTTGCTGAGCGGAGAGATCGAGATGGAACGTAAATTTCAAGAAGCTCAGAGAAGTATTGCGGTGCTGTTCCCGATATGATCTGATAGCAGAGACAGGCAGCTTTGTAGTTTATTCTATGTTGAACGGGTAGCCAATGTAACTCTTTAAGTAGAGGTGATGTGTGTTGAAGACGCTTGTCTTTGTAGACCATTCTAGCAGCAGAGTTTTGGAGTTGTTGTAAGGGTTTGAGAAGCGCCTGTGGGCAACCAAGTAGAAGGGAGTTGTAGCAATCTAATCTAGACAAAATGTATGAACTGACTAGCATTTTGGTTGCCTCGGTCGTGAGAAAGGGGCGTATAGAGCTGATTCGCCTGAGTTCGATGTATGCAGCCTGGCAGATCTTAGTGATATGATGTTGCATGGAAAGGTCTTCATCCAAGAAAGCGCCAAGGTTGCGAACATGTTCAGAAAATTTGATGTTGGAATCTCCAAGGGCAATGGTGGAGGGCAGAGAGCTAGACTCAACAGATTTGGGAAGCACTCTGAGTGCTTCAGTCTTGTCATCGTTTAGTGTCAGCTTATTGTTTGACATCCATGTTTTCACTTCAGTGACACAGTCTTGAAGAGTGTAAATAAACTGGTCGTGAGCTAGCGGTGAAGCACGATGATTGAGTTGAGTATCATCGGCACACATTTCATGACGGACAGAGTGTTTCGCTACGAGAGGGGTCAATGGGGTGGTATAAAGAATGAACAAAATTGGTCCTAACATGGAGCCTTGTGGGACGTCAAAATCAAGAACTGACTGAGAAGATTTGTTTTCGTTTACTACAACTATTTGTTTTCTTTCATGAAGATAGGAATGAAACCATTTGAGGGCATTTTCAGTTATTCCAAAATATTGTTCGAGACGAGAAATAAGCATGTCATGATCGATTGTATCGAAGGCAGCCGAAAGATCAAAGAGTAGGAGAACCGAAACTTTGTCTTCGTCTAAAGAAAGAAGTAAATCGTTCAGAATTCGCAACAGGACTGTCTCTGTGCTGTGCCCTGGCCTATAGGCTGACTGATGGGGACTGAGCAGATTGTGGTTATCATAAGGTTTTCAGTGGAATGCTGAAACAAGGCATTATTGAAGAGGTTCCTCCTGAGGAGATGGATGATTCCCGTCCTGTGTTATATTTGCTGCATCGTCCAGTGGTCAAGGAGTTCAGTTTGACTACCAAGGTGCGTCCTGTCTTTGATGCTTCAGCTAAGGGTTGCAATGGTGTGTCTTTGAATGACTGTTTGAACACAGGCCCCAGTTTCCTGTCTGATCTGCCAGGGATTTTGTTGCGCTTCAGGCGTTGGAAGGTGGCGTTGATTGCTGGTATGACAAAGGCGCTTCTGCAGATTCACGTATGTCCTGAGGATCGGGACGTGCATCACTTTATGTGGAATGACCAAGGGGTCATCAAAGTGATGCGATTTGTTTTTGTGCCTTTCGGGAACAAAAGCAGTCCATTTCTGTTGAATGCTACAGTGAAGTATCATTTAGCTCAGTATTTTCCGTCTCATGTGAAAGAGGAACTCTCTGAAAATATGTACATGGATGATTGGTTGTCACGCTGTGACGATGACTCGCAGGCGTGTGAGATGCTCAAGGAGGCTCATGGGATCATGAGCAAGACAAGCATGTCGCTTGCGAAATGGGGTTCAAACAGTGATCAGTTCAGTGAAGTTTTGTGCAAGACTTTCCAAGACAAGACGATTGAAGCGGAGTCCTTCAAGGTTCTTGTCATGCAGTGGACACCTTCTCAGGATTGTTTTTTGTTTGGAGGCATTGTGATCTCGGGTGACTTGTGTCTCACCAAAAGAGTGGTTCTGAGTCTGATCTCTTGGCAGTTTGGTCCCTTGGGATTCCTCACACCGTTCATCACGACTGCAAAGTGTCTGTTTCAACAGATCTGGCGACTAGGCTTGGACTGGGATCAGGTTCTGCCTGGTGATCTGCAAGAGACTTTCTCAAGGTGGATGAAGGGTCTTGACGTCTTGAAAGGGTGGAGGATTCCACGACGGTACTCCGAGACGCTATGGAGTGAGACTCCTGCCTACCAGCTTCATTGTTTCGGTGATGCTTCTCAGCAGTCATACGGTGCTTGTGTGTATCTGGTGATCCAGCATCCGGATGGCACAGTGGAATTCATCCTTGGTCTTGTCTCGTGCAAAGGTAGCCCCTCTGACGAGGATTAGTTTGCCTCGTCTGGAGCTTCTTGGTGCTGTACTCTGTGCAAGACTGATGGTGTATGTGAGACAGGCACTGAAACTGCCTGATGATGTTGTGTGTCATTGTTGGACAGACTTTGCGTTGCTTTGGCATGGATTCAGAGTGATCCATACAAGTGGAAGGCCTTTGTTGGCAACAGAGTTGCTGAAATTCAGGATCTGGTCAGTCCGGTGCAGTGGCATCATTGTCCTGGAAAGGACAATCCAGAGGATTTGGTCACTCGTGGTGTTTCCGCTGATGAGCTGGTGAAGTCCAGGTTGTGGCTTCATGGCCCGACGTTCCTGACGTCTGGTGTAGGCGATGCTGCTAGGAGTGTGTGTGGAGCAGAGCAAAAGACAGGACACGACACACATGCTGATAGCTTTGGCAGAAGAAGCAGAGACTCAAACTCTTGTGGTCGGCTCCACAGGAACTGATTCAGGTGCAGTCATTGACATTGAACGATACAGCAGTTTGACGAAGGCCATGAGAGTGATGGGCTATGTCTTGCAGCTTGTTCATAATTTGAGAGCTTCAGGTCAGCAAAGGAAACAAGGTGATCTGTCTTTTGGGGAGCTTTTTGAGACAAAGGTTCAGTTGCTGAAACAGGCACAGAGTGTCTATGACAGAGAAGTGAAGACTTTCAGAAACGGTGGGTCGGTTTCCCGTAGCTCTTCTATCTTCTAACTGTCCTCATTTTTGGGACAGGATGGTCTGCTCCGTGTTCAGGGAAGGCTTCAGTTTGCAGGCTTGCGAACTGAAGCTCAGCATCCGATTATAGTGCCTAAAGGTCATCTGGGCTTGCTGTTAGCCCGTCATGTGCATTCGACCATGAAGCATGCTGCTGTGAATTGCATGCTAGTGCAGTTGAGAGACCAGCATTGGATTGTTGGTGCGCAGAGTATCTGCAAAGGAGTGAAAAAGGAATGCATATCCTGTCAGCATTTAGACGCTCACCCTGGTGCTCAAACCATGGCAGCCTTGCCTGAGCTGAGAGTCCAACAGGCGCCCCCCTTTTCTGTGACAGGGTTGGATCATGCAGGACCATTGTACTGTTGTGATTTTCCAGGAAGGAAATTCTATGTTCTCCTGTTCACTTGTGCAGTGACCAGAACGGTACATTTGGAATTGGTGGATTCGATGTCTTGTGAAGTGAATGTCATGGCGTAGAGGTATGCCTTCTGTGTTGATGCCAGACAATACAAAGGGCTTTCAAGCATCAAAAGCTCAGCCGATGGCTAGACTGGGTTCTGATGCTCCAGATTGGAAATTCATAGCCCCTCGCACTACATGGTGGGGAGGCTGGTGGGAATGGCTGGTCGCTTCAATGAAATCTGCTCTGAAAAGATCCCTGGGTATGAGGTCTCTATCCAGGCCAGAGTTGGAAACCCTTCTGCATGCGGTTGAGGCTTGTATCAATGCAAGGCCACTCACATTCGTGGGAGATGAACTGGATTCAGGGGCCCCCTTGACCCCTTCTCATTTTCTGTTGGGCTGGTCTCCTTACTCCAAACTGACAGTTGACATGGAGGATGGGTCTGTCAGTTCACAGGATATTGTGGAAAGGCAAGAGCTGAGGCATCAGCTGTTTGATCAGTTTTGGTTCTGCTGGGTGAATGAGTACATGCACGGTCTCCCCCCTTGTAAGGGAGGACCACTCAAGAAGAGTGTCAAAGTGGGGTCTGTGGTTCTGATTAGGGGCGATGAAAAGTCTAGACTGGGATGGCCTCTAGAGATTGTGCAGGCAGTGCATCCTGGGAAGGATGGTTTGGTACAGCCAGTGGATGTGAAAACTGCGAAGGTGTTCTCACCAGACCAGTGCAGAAAATTCATGATCTTGAGTTGACAGTCCAGGAGTGAACCCTCACCACCCTCTACTCTGATCTCAGAAAAAAACAAAGTCCAAAGAAGCTCTTTGAGTACACTGAGTTTGGCACAGCTGAGTCTGATTCAGTCACACACTGCATGGACACGGACACTGACACAAACACACCGGTTAGTAGTGATGCTAGTGAAAGCTCTACTAGACCCAAAGACAGTGTTCCGGACAATCAGTATGTGTCGCATCATGGACATTGCGTGAAAATACCTGTGAAATTAGACTTGTGAACGGTGAACAGTGACTGTGTTAAAGGTGCTAGGCTATGAGTAGTATTTGTTTAGTGCTCAGAGACTGAAACCAAAGAGAAAAGAAAATACATTATCAAGATATACAGAAACAAAAATGTGGACATTCTCCTTTGTTGTGGATATTCGTTCATAAAATATGGACATTCTCTTGTTTCAAAATACAAGTCGGTAAAGGAAGACTTTTCAGTTCCTAAATAAAGTGTTATGTGCTGTAGACTTAATCGGAATAAAGCCTGATTTTATTATTTTATTATTTTCAGTCTAATATCATTTCAGAAATCATTACATTTTGTCTATGTTATTTTTCATGAGTTAATGTGAAAGATTAAAAGTCAAGTGCGTTTTATTTGCTGCATTCTTATAGTTACTATAAGTGATGTGTGAGTTTGTGTTGTAATCTCCCCAGAGACTCCAAGGTGGGGAGTATGTTGAGGATTGGCATTGTTTTTACTATTGTAGCAGTGGTCTACAACCCCACATTTATTTGTGTTAAAATATATTTTACCTTGGGAGGCATCCCAAAATGCACCTTGTTAAAAACTCACTGCACACACACACGCATGTTGGATATTAAACATCGAGGTCTTGCAGCTGGACTTTTTGTGTTCGTGTGTTATTTGTGTGAATTGCAACAGTCCTAAACAGCGTGAGGACAAGTGGAACAGAAGGTGTTTGCTCTGGAAAATTGCTGAACATTCAACAGTTGCAATTGAAAGCTTCAAGGTTTGTAGGAGGAAGAGAAAAACCTATTCGTCGAAGGTGGAACTGAAGTAATAGTTGGTGTCGCGGCTGAGAATGGCAGAGACATTGCTCTTCAATCCCCAGTTCACCAGCTACGGTTTGAGGTGAATAGTTTGTCTTGATGAGTAAATATTTATTGTCGTAATTTGTGAACTAGGCCAAGTCGTGTTACAGATACAGTTTCGATTTGGATTTTTGTTTAGGTTTTAAATTGGTCTTTTTCTTGAAAGTCGACGAAGTTTGTTGGAGAGTAGAGGAGAGAGAGAGAGAAGAGAGGAGAGAGAGAGAGAGAGAGAGAGAGAGAGAGAGAGAGAGAGAGTTGTGCAGGTAATTAGGTACTTAATAAGCTTATAAGGTAACAAAACCATTCACACATTTGGCGATTAATTCAGAAAAATTGAAACATACCAAAGATTAGCCTATTATTCTCAACGGGAATCGTCCAATACAACGGCATAATGAATAGTAATACGCAATGACAGTCATGTGATTTATATATAAATATGTTAAAACATAATTTGATCTGGCGTGGTTTGCCCGTTGTCCCTCTTTGGCGTAGATATGAGAACCGTTATCAGATTCCTCTTTTACCAAGTTAAAATAACTGCAACTGACAGAGCCCATCATGTATG
Organism: Phymorhynchus buccinoides; assembly: GCA_017654935.2. Taxonomy (NCBI): domain Eukaryota; kingdom Metazoa; phylum Mollusca; class Gastropoda; order Neogastropoda; family Raphitomidae; genus Phymorhynchus; species Phymorhynchus buccinoides. Next base: position 8,691 of record JAGGCT020002743.1, on the reverse strand, counting down.
TTCATTCCATGTATGTATTGCACAATAATATGCTGTTCGCGTAAATGAATAGAAATGTCTAAAGACTGATTTTTTGGGTCCCACAACACAGTGCGTAAAACTCGTGGAGTATCTGTACAAAATGTGCTCTGAACTTGCTGTCAGTACAACAGTACAGGTAGAAGTTGACAGAACTGTTGGTGTACCACAAGCACAACCCGACCTTGTGAAGTATCGTGTTTCGTCCATTCTCTATTGGATCGTCCCGATTTACGTAATCACTCATCATGAAGTACACTGACACAGTCGTTGCCAGAAGGACAAAACAAACACTTGCAGCAATCAGTGTAACAGTCAAAGAAGGCACTCTATGACGTTGTCTGGAATCCTCAGTGGCTTGCAGCACAGAAAGACGGGTGTTTGTTCTGACGGATCTGACCAGTGTCCGCCAAAGAACAACGTTGCTTACAAACAACAACGAAAAAGGAATCAAACGAATTTGAAGTTGACGAACCCAACGATAATGCGGTTTTAGACTAGATATTCTGCAGAAACCTTTTGCAATTCGATATCGTGTGAGTATGTAGCCATTCATCAAAATAAAAAGGATGGTTACTATAGCAGAAGTAACTCTCGACTTTCTCTTGGTCCACACAGCACTGACACGAAGTGGCCACAGCACAGAAGCAGCTCTGAGCATTGTGAGCGACACCAGCATCCATGACGATATGGGCTGCGCTGTGAAATGTATAATTCTATTAGGCTTGCACTGCCACGAGCTCTGAGCACTGAAGTACATGACATCAACTTCCGTGTAAAGCCAACGTTCCAGGGGACCTATGATCAGCACCAACTGATCAGACAGGGCCATGACTTTGAAGAAAACGCTGGACGTGGATGAAGGCAGACGATGCATGACAAGAATGACCATAAGATTCCCAAACAATCCAAAAGCAGCAACGAGAGGGTTACCAACATCCTCGACCATATACGCTACGTCTCTATACGGTTTATTTAGGTCCTTCCAAGTGTGCCTTTTTGAAAGAAACGGGGTCTCTACCGTAGTGTTCATTTCAAAGTCATGTTAAGAAGACACGGCTTGATCTACATCAGTTGCTATCTTTTTGTGTTGATAGTTTCTTATTCACACACAAAATACACTTTCATTTTAAATCCTTTGCTGGTAATAGAAAACATAATCTTGTATCCATTTTACATTTGTTCTATATTCTAAAGCGTAGTGATTTGCTGTTGTCAAAATATGTTCAGTCATAATTGTTTGCTAACAGTACGTCGGTTTATCTGAACGGTATAAACGAATTTTACAAAAACAAACCGTTACACTGGTTGAGATGATGTATTGCATATCCCCATTAACATCAAGGTATTACTCTTAGAGTGATGAGTTGAACTAAGGAATAGTGGTTATTGTCATTTCATTTTCGTGGGTTACCACTTCAATATTTTAAACCACTTGTCAAGTTATCCCTTTTAGATGCCACTTTGCCAGATCCTTCTCGTCTTCATTAACCTTTTTCTTGATCAGGAAAAGTACGTTTTGTCTGTGTTTCTTTTTCTATCGAATATGCAGTAGGAGCAGCAGTAGGAGCAGCAGTAGGAGCAGCAGTAGGAGCAGCAGTAGGAGCAGCAGTAGGAGCAGCAGTAGGAGCAGCAGTAGTAGCAGCAGTAGGAGCAGCAGTAGGAGCAGCAGTTAGGAGCAGTAGTAGCAGCAGCAGTAATGTCATCATCATCATCATCATCATCATCATCATCAATCATCACAATCATCATCATCATCATCATCATCTCATCATCAGAAGTAGTAGTTCGTAGTAGTAGTGGTAGTGGTTAGTATTAGTAGTAGTTGTAGTAGTAGTAGAGTAAGTAGTAGTAGTAGTAGTAGTAGTTTGTAGCGGTAGCAGCAGTAGCAAGAAAACACAAAGCAGCAGCAGCAGCAGCAGCAGTAAGCAGTAGTAGTAGTAGTAGTAGTAGGCCTAGTAGTAATAGCAGCAGTAGTAGTAGTAGTAGTAATTAGTAGTAGTTAGTAGGTAGTATAGTAGTTGTTGTTGTTGTTTAATTGTTGTTGTTTGATGTTGATGGTGTTGATGTTTGTTCTTGTTATTTTGTTACTGTTTTTATTTTTTTTTTTTTTTTTTTTTTTTTTTTTTTTTTTTTTTTTTTTTTTTTTTTTTTTTTTTTTTTTGGTTTTAATAGAAGACTGTTGTTGCATTTAAATTATTCAAAAGGCACGGAACCCATTACAGCTAAACAAATGAACATATTAGAACACTACTGGTTTTTTCTCACTGACTGAATCCTGTTTTTTTTTTATTCCCCCTTCCTTCTTCTTTTCTTTCCTTCTTTTTCCCCACTAAGTATACTGTGATGGAATGTGTCACGTACGGTAAACGCCCCCACTTTCTCCTCTACATATCTACACAAAAAAGAAAACTTACACAAAAAACCCACCTTTCTCTTTCTCCTCTACCCCCCCCCCCTTCTTTACTATTTCCTTTCCAAAAACGAAATCAACCCAAAAAACAAAATCCACTCTTCATTCTTATCCATAGCCCTCCACACTCTTCCTCGCTACAATCTTGTGACATCACAGGATTCCCCTGACCGAAAGTGGTGTCTTTTGTTCTCCCTTCCTTTCTCGCCTGCTCCCCTCCATCATGTGATTCTGGTCACCGATGCCGCAGCATGCAGCGCATGATCTGCCGTGTAAGCAAAAAGCGCATGACCCGCTGGGTTATACTGAAAGCGCGTGATCTGTAGCTTTCCCTTTAGTCTATTCACAAGCAAACTAAAACCTGGCTCTGTAAACACTGTAGGTAACAGACCCTCTGCTTGTTTGCCTGCCAGTAATACTATTAGCCCAACTCGTAAGTAATATTGAATGTGTTTTGGGGTATAAAAATATTATGGCTTGAGTATTTAAAAAATTATTAAAAACTGAAACAGACTGCAACGTCACTGACTGGAACATACAACAACAAACAAACAACTACACGACGAAAATCATGAAGTTAGCAATATGCATAAATGTGGGCTAAACAAAAGTTTGTCTGTAAATATTTGGACACACTATTGTACACCAATACACAAACACAATGGCAGGTAGCAGTAAGATATCTTCTCTCAATTGCCAAAGTCTAAATACTTTTGTGAAAAGAAGAGATGTTCTACAGTATTTAGACAACAAAAATATTCAGTCTACTTTCTATAAGATACACATTTTACAAAAAAACTCGAATGGGGTTATGAATGTGTTTTTGCGTCACACACTAGCAGGGCAAGAGGGGTAGCAATTTTATTCAATAACAACTTCGAATTTAAAATAGAAAATAAAATAAAAGATATAAAAGGAAATTATATTATTATAGTTCTACAGACAATGGGTAAAAAAATTGTTATAGGAAATTTGTATGGCCCAAATAGAGACGACCCAGACTTTTATCAGGAAATTCAAAACCAAATAGAAAATCTGCTGGGCATCCCTAATTGTAATAATAATTGCAGGTGACTGGAACTTAGTGTTAAACCCTACTGCAGACTACTGTAACTACAAACGTATTAATAATAGTAAAGCAAGAGATGTGGTAATAAACATGACAAACAAGTTATAGTTAACAGACATCTGGAGGGAATTAAATCCAGATATGCTTCGCTATACCTGGAGAAGGACCAACCCTATTCAACAGAGCCGCCTAGATTTTTTCTTAATATCAGATAATTTAATTAGCAATGTTAGTGATGCTGACATTTTGCATGGCTACAGAAGTGATCATTTTATAATTGTAACTCAGTTCACCTTTAAAGCACAAGAAATATCAAAACCATTATGGAAATTTAACTCACTACTATTGAAGGATCATACATATGTAAATCTTATTAATGACACAATTGAAGAAGTAAAAGAGCAATACACAGCACTACCCTACAGTTGGGAACATATTAATCTTGTTCCAAATGATCAAATTGAGTTTACAATTTCAGACCAACTGTTCTAGATACATTGTTAATGAAGATTAGAGACAAATCTGTTACATATAGCATACACAAGGAACAGAATGAAAGACAAAGAGAAGAAACGTTAGAGCAAGAAATACAGGAATTGGAAAAAAAGAATAAAGAAAACGAACGATTTTATCTTTTAGAGGACAAGAAATCGGAACTAGTAGAAATTAGAAAATCGAAAATGGAAGGAATCCTCCTAAGATCAAAAGCAAGGTTGTCATTAAATAGGGAAAAGGTAAATCAATATTTTTGCACTCTTGAAAAAAGACACTTTGTCAGTAGACAAAATGCTAAAAGTAGTAACAGAGGACGGTCGTACATTGTCAGAAAAAAGATGATATGCTTGAAGAAACTAGATTATATTACAAAAAACTTTATGAAGCAAAAGAAACGCTAAACATACCACCAAAGTACATATCTGATCTACCAAAATTAAGCAAAGTTGAGTCTGTGTCGCGTTCATTTACACATTAGTATAGGAAAGGGTCATCACATTCGTCATAAGAAACATACGTCATTCACGATGACGTGATAATTTAGCTTACTGTCTTGAAATGTGCATGTACCACGTGACTGTCTCGTCATTAACTGACATTGGGAGGATTTTTGGCTGAAGAAGAAGGACACCAGCTCCAGCCAGTCAGACAATTCCTGCAGTTAGGAACTAAGTAAAAGCAGTTCCATCAGCAACTATATTGTCAAGAACTCGCCCAATTATTAGGCCAATACTGGGAGATGCCATAGGTCGACTGAGACACGGATCGTCAATTTCTTGCGACGAAGGCGGACCAGGAGAGGTAGAACTGGCAGCACGACCGTTGAGTCTCGACCACATTCTGATTTATTTGGGGTAGGCTACACATTCATTCATTTAGCATCGTTTTTGGTCATCATACTCATTCGTCCAAGGTATCGATTTCGTTTCAGGTCAAACGGGGTTGTATTCGCGTTCCGTACTTTTTCTAAACTAGTATTATTCATTAGCCAGATCTACATGATCAATCGATGACTACGACAAAGCAAGTGAATGTCATCTTCGACTTGTGTCATCCTCATCCCCATTTGTTTATTGATTATGTAGAACATGATGACATGTATTTTTCTTTCTAGAGTCTGCATGAGTTGAATGTATTTTGAGCATGAATTAGCATCTTAGTTTCATGAATGATGCATGAATCATTATCTGATTTCAGGACTCTTGATTGTGGAGTAAGAAGGTAAGATAGTGCATTTGTAAAGGATGTGAGTGTGAGTGTGGAAAATAGCTGTGTGTATCTAGGCACACAGAGAACTGACACTGCACGTTCCTTGCAGGTTTTTTCCTACTACCGGCTACGGACAGCTGTATTCCTAGATGTCTACAACAATACGTCATGGATGCAAGTACGATTCCTCTCTAGTACGTGGTCATCACTGCACCACGTGCGACGTCTGAATACCAGCACATGAGGATCAGCGAACGAAGTGCTGCACTTCAAGATCAAGCACTTCACACCAGAAAGCGTTCAAGTTAAGTGGATTGCAGTAAAGACAACACTGACACGAACACATCACATCCTCTAGTCTTCACAAAATCTTGTATTAATTGTGCCAAAGAAACATCTTCTCAAAAGAGTGACAATAAGCATCTGAAAAGACGAGAAAAACAACAACACTAACGTATTAGCTAGTAATATCAGAAGATTACATTTTTTCTACACATTTATTTTGGTTACAATGGTTGTTTAGTTTTAATAAATGTAATATGTGCTCGTAACTTTGGTTTTAGATCTGTTGAAGAGAGTGAAAGGAAGGGGCGCAAGAGTGTACTATCTCTCCTGGTCTGAATCATCTGTTTGTGTGCGACAGTCTGACGCACTGGAAGGAAAAATAACCAAAAGCACTAAACAACATGAAAAACGACAAAAGCCCAGGTAGTGACGGTTTTACCACTAACGTTTTCAAATTTGTTTGGAAGCAACTCACAGATTTTATTGTTCGATCACTAAATGAAAGCTTCATCAAAGGTTGTATGTCAATCACTCAAACAGAAGGGGTTATAATTTGTTTACCAAAGGGGGATAAACCAAGAGAATATTTGAAAAATTGGCGACCAATTACCCTCTTAAATGTTACCTACAAAATTGGATCTGGTTGCATAGCAAACAGAATAAAACATGTTCTACCAAAATTAATTCACGAAGACCAAACAGGATTCATAGCTGGAAGATACATTGGTGACAACATACGCATTATATGTGACTTAATTTATTATCTTCAAAAAAACAAATTTACGTGGACTTTTGGTCTCAATTGACTTCGAGAAGGCCTTTAACTCAGTAAATTGGAAATATATGCAAAATGTCTTAGAAATGTTTGGCTTTGGGAAGGATATAGGCCAATGGGTAAATACGTTTTATTATGATATCAAATCTTATGTTGTAGTAAATGGGAAATTATCACAAAGCTTTCCCGTATGGCGGGGTTGTAGGCAGGGGGATCCGATTTCACCTTATTTGTTTGTACTTTGTGCATAACTATTAGCTTCAGAAATTCGTGAAGATAAAGACATAAAAGGAATACAGATAACTGACTCAGAATTTAAAATTACCCAGTTTGCCGATGACACATCATTTATGTTGGAGGGTGACGAAAAATCATATGAAAAACTGTTTTTGACGCTTGAAGAATTTGAAGAAATATCTGGCCTAAAACTTAACTTTGAAAAAACTATCAACGTATGGTTAGGCTGCAAAAAGAACTCAAATGTCAAATATTTACGAAATAAAAAAATGAAATGGAATCCGCCTAAGTTCAAAATCCTAGGACTCTGGCTAACAAATGATCTATTAAATATAACTGAAATTAACATGGTTGACAAAATGTATGAAGTCAAAACATTGTTTAAAATCTGGTCAAAAAGAACATGTACCCCTTTAGGTAAGGTAGCTGTTTTAAAATCTTTAGTTCTTTCAAAATTAATTTATTTATGGATATTACTACCAAATCCACCAGACAGTGAAATACAGAAGCTACAAAAATTATGCTTCGAATTTGTATGGGATAAAAAACACCCGATAAGATCAAACGAATTCTCTCAATTCATGACATTGAAAATGGAGGCATAGGAATCCCAAACATACAAGCATACATTCAAGCACTAAAATTGTCATGGTTAAAAAAACTACTTACATGCGACAAAAAATGGAAGAAAATAATACACAATTTAGATTCTGATATATTAAATTTCAGCAACTTTGGACCAAAAAAGTGTATACATAATAATGCATTCCATTGTTTTTGGACAGACATATTCAAGGCATATGATAAACTAAGCTTAAATGTTAAATTAAAAGATCAGAGAGAAATTAATTCTGAACCTATATTTTACAACGACAAGTTTCAAATAAACGACAGTTATTTTTGCTATAAGTCATGGATAAGAAAAGGAATATATTTTGTGCAAGATTTATTGAAAGACAATGGAGAACGTTTTAACATTTAGGGATTTTTCGCAGAAGTATGGAATAATTGTTAATTTTCTTAGTTATCTAAGCTGTGTTCAATCTGTTCAAAACTATATGAGACAAAGAAATATTACTTGCGAAAACAAAGAAAACAACTTATTTAATGCAGAAAGAAATGAAAATTATATTTAGCATGAAGAAAGGAAGTTAGAGTGACTATAACTTAATTTTTTTTTAGAGCAGAATGAAATCTATGATATACACGCTTTTATGAAGTGGGAAAGAAAACTTGACATATTATGTGATTGGGAAAAAGGTCTTGAAAAAAGTAAGAAAAATTAAAGAAATAAAATTTAGATGGTTTCAACTTAAAATATGCCATAGGATCATGTAACAAACTGCAAATTTGAAAAAGAATGAGAATCAATTGATCACGAAAAATGAACTTTTGTAATGAGGAAAAGATGGTTTTCAAAACTATGATGGTATTGTGAATTACTAACCAACGTTTGGATGGATTTAGAAGAATGTTAAAAAACAAATGACAGAACGTGAAGACTAATGCTAAATGCCTAAAGGTTATTTGTTGAAGACAGAAGAAAATGGACAGATCAAACGTCACGATCTGATAATATTAATTGCAAAAGATTTTGTATAATCAATGTAGAATAAAAAAATAAAAACAGAATATCCGAACTCGAAAGAAATAACGAAACAAACCACCGTACAACACATTTAAACATGTAATGGAAATGCGCCTTGATGATTTCAAAAGAAAGTGGTTGCCTTACTTAAACTTGATACCTACGTCGACCTAATTATTGCTATGTTTGTTATTTAATTAAGTCTGTGTAAGATATTGTACATGGTGTTTAGTCCACTGAATTTGGTTTGGAAATGTTGAAGTTGAATTTTGTAAAACCACTGTATAATAATATATGCCGGTAATGTTATTATGACTATTCTTACAGTGCACATGAGTTCAATAAGTTGTTCCTATTTTTTATACTGATGATGTACAGATATTTCAAAGATTCCTCACTTTTTTCATATGATTTATATGTATTTTATTATTATAAATTATTGTTATATTCAGTATTATTATTATTATTACTATTATTATTATTTGTTGCTGTTGTTGTCACCTTTAGTTTTTATCTTTTTCCCTTTGCTCACCTGTATCAGGAAAAAACAACCTTCTTGTTGATTGTAACAGTTCACTTAATTAAGGAAAAGAGAACCTTCA
>JAGGCT020002742.1:0-21854 GCA_017654935.2 Phymorhynchus buccinoides | reverse complement strand
ACAGTGTGAATATATCGTCAGTGAAATTCAAAAACCTCGTATCTCAATTTTGGTAGTTTTGAGAAAAGCGAAATAAACTGTTTTAAAAACTAACCCTGTTGACCACAATTGATTAACTATGATGAATATGTTGTTCAAGACATTGCGAGTTTAGTCCTGTATTTTGTTAAAATTGCAGATTTAATTTTTTTTTAGACTTGAAAAGAACGAAGATACGATGTTTTTGCCTCGTTTACCCCAGATAGAAAGTCGTTAGAGATACGAGCTTTTGGCGGGAAAAATAAGAGAGCTGACTATGTATCTAACTCAAAAAAACTCCCAAATTGAGATACGAGGTTTTTGAATTTCATCAACGATATGTTGTGGGAGCTTGTTGTGACTACAGTGATAAATGTCCTCTCTCCTGACGCTGATTCACCCCAGTTTTTGCAGTATGTATGTCAACACATAAGGTAGTGGTAGGTTAGGCCCTGTGCTTTTCCTGTGTTTGAATTCTGTCTCGGTTAATTTCTAGTACAGTTTTCTCGAAATCTGTAAACCTGCTTTGTTGGGGGTTGTAGATGGCTGATCAAAGTGTGTGCTTTTATGTCCTGTCCCTCCTCCTTCCCCCCTCCCCACCACCCCCATTTCATCATCCCCCATGAGTGTGGCTGTTTTGCATTTGAAAAGAACGTCTTGCCCGTTTTCGTGGTTATGGAGTTTTGTTTCGTTGTGATGTTTATTTATGGTTTCTTGTGTTTTGGTTTGTTTTTAGCTTATTGATACTTTTTGTTTTTGCATATGAATGTTTTATTCCTATTTGTAGAGCTCTATGAAAATTGATTGGGACACCTTTGTTTTTATAATTATATTGTTCACTTTAACCCTTTCGCCGCCAGCCACTTTTCAACCAAAAAGTTCTGTCAAACTTACCTAGATAAAGAAACGGCATCTGCAATACTAACCCCCCCCCCACCCCCCCCCCCGTTATGACACGCATCAAATAAGGCCTTTACTTATCTCCCCAAATTAAAAACATCAGGTCACTGGATATCAGATCCCATTTTCACGCCTTTTAGTGACATGGGTTTAAAAAAAAATGCAATAATGCGACATCGGCTGTGAAAGGGTATTGCATTCTGATTTTAAAATGTTCATATTTTTTTTGATTGGAAGAAGCAACTTTAGCTTCATGATGTGACGAAATGGCGTTGATTTAAGTTAGAGCCGTGTGTGTGAGCTATTGTGTCTCTGACGTCATTCTTTCAGTCGAATGCTCTCAGTCCATTAAAGAAGTTAGCAACTGGTGGTGGCAGAATGTTTGCACACAATTTGACCCCAATATGATGCGATTGTGACGATGTCTGTGAGTCAGGATTCACGTGAAATACTTGTCTAAAAATAATTCTACTTTTTTTTCCATTCACTAAACCATGGGTGCTACTTTTCCTGGTTTACAAGGATTCCCTGTTTTTGAATTTTACCAGGAAAGGAATTTCCTTTTTTTTTAATTTGTAAAACAATATCTTTGTGTGTCTACTGTATTTTTCAAACACTGTAAAATAAGTATTTGTATAAATTGTGGAAAAATCAAGCTAAAATACCTTCATAAATCAAAATGTTCTTCAGCTGCAGGGGGACATTACCCCTAGACCCCGGCCTTTCAGGTTTTTTCATTTTGTGTAGTTGCACCCCTGCTCTATGCTCATGTACACCCCACCCCATTACACGAATCAAATGAAATGTCTGGTACAAAAATAACATATTTGATCAGATTCGCCTTTTTTGTTGGCATGCTCTTTTATGTCTAAACCTGGATTGGAGGAGGAGGGGGGATTTTGACCATTCACTCCTCCATTCTTACCACTGTTTTTGTGTGTTAAGTGCGCCAAATGCGTGAGCACACGGTTTTGTTCTTGTTTTCTTTTCCAAAAGATGAACGCTCAGAGTATAAAAATGAAGGGGCGGGCAGAAAAACGGTCAGAAAAATAGTTCCCCCACCTTCTGGAAGTTCTGTGCTTGTAACTTCCTCTAATCTGTCACTCTCTCTGCCTTTTCTCTTTGCTTACTGTCATCTGCTATCTTTCTATCTCACTGGTCCATTCTCCTGACTTTTTTCTTCAGCCAAAGTCGGGACATGCTGGGCCTAACTATTTCTTAGATAGGCGCATAGCGGCAGCATGACGCATCTACGCTCATGTGACAGGAAACTGAGCGAACGAAGAAGAAGAAATGTTGAATCCAGACACTTGCTTTTCAGACGAAGCACCTTACCATCGTTTTTGACTTTTAGTTGAATGTTAGTAGTCTGTTGGTGCGGTTTGTTTATAACTGGTGGCGCCTGAGTTTTCGCAGCATTTTCTGACGGATGTGTCTTGAAGTGTCTCGAGTGCTAATTTGCTGTGTAATTTGCAGTTCACCACATGTTCATGATATTTTTTTTGTCATATAAAAATGCTTTCCCACCATTCACGCCTTGAGTTTATACCCCTGAGTTTGTTCTGTGTTGTGTGTTACGCATGTGTAACGTATATACAAGACTAGAAAGCCTTTGGTATTCTTGAATTATTATTTATTTTCATTTGTCGTTATCCCCCCCCCCCCGTGGATTACCCGGGAGGACGGGGGGGGGGGGGGGGGGGGGGGGGGGGGATTTATAAATAGTTCCCCCACCTCCTGGAAGTTCTGTGCTTGTATCTTCCTTTAATGTATCACTCTCTTTGACTCTGCCTTTTCCCTTTGCTTGCTGTCATCTGCTATCTTTCTGCCTGTCCGGACCATTCTGCCTTTTTTCACGAAACACTTTCAAAAAGATTCCTCCAGCCAAAGTCGGACATGCTGGGCCTAATTATTTCTTAGGCGCATAACGGCAGCATGACGCATCTGCGCTCATAATTGACAGGAAACTGTCTGAGCGATTGAAGAAGAAGAATTTGTCGTTAACACGACAACACGAGTGAGCCAAGACTGTACAAAACCCTGCTGCACCTTTTACGGCCCGTGTTCGTTTTTTCAGGACGTGATGGTGGTGGGTGAGCCCACGCTGATGGGGGGGGAGTTTGGGGACGAGGACGAGCGCCTCATCACCCGCCTGGAGAACAACCAGTTTGAGGGTCACGGGGCCGGGGGGCCGGGGATGGGGGGCGTGTGTCCCCCCGATGATGAGGACCGAGTCGACAAGAAGTTCTCCGCCCCTCCCGCCTGGGCGCAAGGAGACAAGAAAACCCCGCCCGGCTCCTCCTCCTCCTCCTCCGCGACGGGACCCCCACCCCCCACGGGAAACCCCGAGACGGAGATAAAGACAGAGTGATCTCCCTTTCCCTCGCACTTTTGACGTTTTGTTCTTTTCCGTCTGTTGTCGGCCAACAGAAAGGAAGCCAGTCTTCTTCTTCTACTCCGATCGCTCATTTCTGCTCAGTTTCCTGTCAAATGAGCACAAATGCTGCCATTATGCGCCTAAGAAATAGTTAGGCCCAGCATGTCCGTCTTCTTCAACTAGAGAACATTTTTTGTAAGAATTTCTCGATGAGAAAAAAAAGTGGCAGGAGAATGGGCCAGAAAGGCAGTAGATCAGACGAGAGTAAGCAAAGGGGAAAGGCGGATTCAAAGAGGGTGATAGATTAGAGGAAGTTACAAGCGCAGAACTTCCAGAAGGTGGGGGGAACTAGTTGTACAAAAGACCCCCCCCCCCCCCCCCCCCGGTATTCCCATGGAGGAAGGAAGCCAGTCAAAATTTGTGTGTGTGCAGGATTTTGAGAAAAACCACATGTTATTATCAGTTGTTTGGTGTTGGGGCTGCTTTTTGCCCGTATGGAAATGCAGTACAGCTGGTTTGGGACAAGCTTGTCTTCTTTATCTTACCATTAAAGGTGGACCCTGACGGATGAGTTTTTGCAGGAAACACATTAATATCACCAGAGAGACAGCCTTTTCAAGGATCGGAACACTCACTTTGCTCTGGTTTCCTAGAAGTCAAAACGGCGATTCCTCCTTGGCGGAGGTGCCGGAGAGAGAAAGCCATTTTGGATGGGGTGGGTTGAGGCTTCTCATTGTGGTTGGAAGTTTTTTCTTCTTTGTAGTGCAGTTTAAAAAAAAAATTGGAGCTATTTCCTTTGTTGTGAGCGAAACTGCTTTTGGGAAACTGGATAAGATTAAAAATAAATAAATAAAAAGGCTTGTATTGTGGACATTTCGTGCAAACAATTTGGTCTAAACTCAGGCGGCCATTAGAAAAGAGAAGGCACATGGTTTCTCTTTTCACTGAAAGAATTTGACTTCCAACACCTCCGCCAAGGAGGAATCGCCAATTTGACGGTTTGATTTCTAGGAAACCAGAGCAAAGTGAGTGTTGCAATCTCTGTAAAGGGTGTTTCCTGGTGATCTTGACGTGTTTCTTGCAAAAACTCATCAGTCAGGGTGCCCCTTTAACAAGGCAAGTCTGCTGTATGGACCATGGTTAGGAGTTTTTAAAAGAACACATCGGTGTAACGTTTTATGTTGGAAAACAAAAAAAAGCAACAGAAAACAAGATATCCATGGGACAGACAGATAGACAGACAGACAAACCAGCTCAAAACAAATCAAACTGCGACAAACACGTACTCCCACTTGCCGACTAAGTGCGGGCAATGGACAAAAACGAGTAAAACAAGAAATTTTGTGTAGAAAAGAGCTTGATGTGTAGAATAAGCATAGAGAAAATATTGTGTTCTCCAAAGAGAAGGCATCTTCACTAATTTGGAATGAATGTGGTCTAGGGGATAACGTTGAAGGAATGTTCTGGTCAATAGGGCATTTGCCACGAGTGTTCGTTCACTATATTAGACTACTAATTTGCCCGAGCTCGTTCTGCCCGAGTTGCGCTGACCTCTCTAATTCAACTCTCTAAATTCAACTCAGTGAAATTCAAGGTCACCGGCGCGTGGCAAATGCTCTATTGAAAGCATTGCGACGTGTGGGAATGTGTGAACTTTTCCAAGCCCGGAATTGGCACGCTCACACTTTGCGGTGATAACTCGGTCGCTGTTCTTTCAGATCTTTTTATGGCTAGCTCTTGTGCTGGTGATGCTGGCTGCAAGTTAGAGATAGCGAGTAGTGAAAATTCATCAAGTTCTCATTTACATGATTAAAACATTTGTCTTCAAGTGACGTGATTCAGCGTAATTGCTGCTCAGAGTTCTAAATTTGTTGAAAGCTCATGGGTTGCTATCACAAACAGTTGACTCTGGCAGCAATTAGATTTTATTAGGTACTTTATAGTCACAGAGGCGCCTCTGTGAAATTCGGGTTGCTCCCACCTGGAGAGCGCGTCGCAGCCAGAGGCGTGCCACCCAATTAAAAAAAAAAGTGATTTTTGTGTTGCCACTGGGTTTCACGTGTGCTAAGTGCATGGGCACACAGGATCTCGGTTTATCGTTTCATCCGAAAGACTACATTTAGACCGTAAGGCCTAGTGCAAAGTGAGAGGAAAAAATCCCCTGTGCCCAGGTTCGAACTCGGGTTTACTTGACACGAGGCGAAGGCCACTCTACTCTCTAATTTCAAATTACCTTTTAATGCAAAAACAAAAAACTGACTTTTGTATGATAATGGGAATGTTTTGTTATTAATACAGTTTTTAGTGGCTGGATAAAGGGGAGCTTTTTTCCATTGAATTACAAGTTCTGAAGGGATGCTGGTGTTGGTGTACATACATTTGTTGTTTTTTCCGTGTTAATTGTTGTCTTGGTGTGTGGAGTAAGGTTGGAGAAAGAGTGTAAGCATTCTTTGCGGGACTTGACATATTGTCATTGTCACTGTTCCACGTTTGAATTTAGGTAAGCTTTTGGAGTCTCGCACAGAACCGTGAAGCACACAGCGATATATTATACATAATAATGGTGTTGATTTTTTCAGTGTGTGTGTGTGTATTAGGTACTATATAGTCACAGAAGCGTCTGTGAAATTTGGGTTGCTCCCACCTGAAGAGGGCGTTGCAGCCAGAGGCGCGCCACCCAATTCAACAACAAAAAAATCATGCGGTTTTTGTGTGACTGATGAGGAAGGAAAGGGAGGTGGGGGGGGTAAATTTTCACCAAATGACAACTTTTTGTTGCCACTGGGATTAACGTGTGCTAAATGCATGGGCATTCGGGACCTTGGTTTATCGTCTCATCCGAAAGACTCCATGTTCAGACCGTAAGGCCTAGTGCAAAGTGAGAGGAAAAATCCCCTGTACCCAGGTTTGAACTCGGGTTTACTTGACACAAGGCGAACGCGTTACCTCTGTGCCACTCTACACTCTGTGTGTGTGTGCGTGTATGTGTGTGTGTGCGTGTGTGTGTGCGATTTCCTTGGCAGCTGGTAACACATATGTTGTCCCATGACTTTTGCCGTATGGAAAAATTACAGAATGATTATTTCGTTTGTAAATGTTTTATTTGACAGACTTTGTGCCTGCAACAACAGACTTTTTTCTTTCTTTTTTTTCCATGTAAAATTGAAAATTTGCCAGAATATGAAATGGATGATGATCTTAAACACATAGCTTTATTTTTTAAAAGAACTTGAAGACTCGCACTGTCTTTTTCTTATGTTTGTTGGTTTTTCTTTGTTGTTGTTGTTGTTGTTGTTGTTGTTGTGTGTGTGTGTGTGATTAGCTGTTGGTGGTGGTGAGTGTTTCTCTGCGTGTGTGTGTGCGCATGCATGTGTTCGTTCTGTGTTTTTGAATGCAAAAGCGTGTATGCTCTGTTCTGTCTTCTCTTTAGTTTTGTTGACAAAGGACCTGTGTAAGAAGACTGGACTGATAGTGTGTTCCGTGTTCTGGGTTTGGGTTCATTCTGTAACAACCACTGACAGTTCAGCAGGGGGCCGCTTCACAAGGGCTAACGTTACGTTGCGCTCGCTCAAATCGGCGAAAACGGTCTAAGAAACACCCTTCGTTTGCCTGGATGCTCCTGCTTTCAGGATGTCCTGAAATGCAGGATTTTGGAGTCGCTGGATTATGAGAATTTGAGAAGCAACGAATTTCCTATTTATAAACGTTTCATCAGTTGCCTGCATGTGTAGAATATAAAAAATGAATACAGATAAATATTTACATGCCTTTACCAGGAACTTTATATTTTTAGGATTGTTTAAGTCAAGTTGTTAACTGGGCGGCCCCTGGATCCCTGCCTTGCAGGAGTTTTGTCATTTCCCAGGAACACCCATGCGTTTGCGGATAGTTCGCGTGACGTTTTGTTCTTGCCAAACACCGAGCAAGCGGCGAACTATCCGGAACTAGTTGGGGGTGAATACGTTTCTTGTTGTTGATTGGTCCATTAAAGGTTGGTTAAAATAACACCTTTTTGGGGGGACCAATCAGACTAGAGCTTGTAATATTCCTCCGCAAAAACGTTTTCTAAAGTGTTTCTTAGACCCGTTTTGGCGTAACAGTTATGCGCACGGCGACCGTCGTCTAGAGAAACTCGACCCAGTTCTCATGCTGGCTCTGGAAAATTTGCCTACAGAAGGTTTACTGCTCTGCACAAATCTAAAAGCTAATGTGTCACAGCGTTATGAGAAGCTAGTTGAAAAGAATAGGAAGTCAGAATAAATGCTGTTACTAGTTCAAGCTTTGATTCCTAAACATTGGTTGGAGCACTAGCTTTGTGAAATGTTTTTCTTTTTTCATGGAGAAGTGTCACATATTTCTCTTCAAGTTTGCTTTGGTTGATCAAAAACGAAAGTTTTATTTATTACTTGTATTTTGTATGTGTTCATTTTTATACATGTGTGAAAATTGTTGTAACGCTAATTTCAGATCCTTTGTTTTTAATGTTGTTTTCTCTACCGTTGTGATTTCTTCCAAATATTTATTTTAATTGTTTTTTATTTTCAAGGTCCAATATCTCCACTTTCTTTTTTGACAGTGGAGAGAAAAATAATAGATTGGAAAATGATCGGAAAACTTAAGGATGAATAGCTTTGAAACTGAAAATGTGAGAAATTAATGCAATGTTCACAAATGTCAAATTCCCAAAGCACGGCCAGATTTGTTGGCAGTAAACCCCTTTGAAGTTTCAAAATGTTGTGGGAAGAGCTTGCTCCCAGAAGACCTGTGCAAAAACAGGGCTTCCCGAGGATTCGCCCAATACTTCTTCATCCTCAACAATCACCTGTCGCACAAGTGCAGATGCTTTGTGCTGCCGTTATGCGCCTATTATTTTTAATTAGGCCCAGCATGTCCGTCATCGGCAGCTTTTGGATTCAGAGTTTCCTCCGAAATCGGAATGTGTCAGCTGAATGCAGCGGGGAAGCCAGTAAAAACTGAAAACCAGACACATACGTACCTTACCCATTATGGCCGTATGACCTGGGAACGCAGAAAAAACGATTGGGAGTTTCCTTCTCCTAGGAAGGTTGCCTGTCACAGCTGACTTAATCCATTCTGTCCGTTTGGGGTTCAAATCAAGAGTTTTCCCTCTCCTAGACGGACTCCCTGCCAAGGCTAGCAAGCTCTGTCTACCCAGAACCCAATACGTTGACGCCAACTCAACGTTGCAGCCTTGCTCAGATTTGGGCTCTAAGGAGGTAGATGAAGCTTTGAACAAGATATACTAAACTTCTGGCAACTAATCTAACATTTGTGCTGCAGCGCATGTGCAGTGTTGTCAGTAAGGCATTTGCCACGCATGTTCGTTCTCTATACTAGACTACTACTTTACCCGAGCTCGTTCTGCCAGAGTTACGCTGACCTTTCTGATTCAACTCAGTGAAATCCAAGGTCGCCCTCATGTGGCAAATGCCCTGTTGCCATTTATAAAAAGAAAGAAAAGTGAATGACAGATTTTTTTTTATGTTTATAAATTTGTCCAAATTTTACCATTTTTATGCCTTTTTTATTTATTTATTAGAATCCTTGTTTTGGGGAAGTAGATAAGATTGTGGATTCTTTCATTGTTTTTCAGGGGTGGGGGGGGGGGGGGGGGGGGGTTACTAAGAACATGTGAATGGCTCAGGGGCAGCAGCAGAAGACATGAAAGAAAACCAAGGTAGCAGAATGTATTGACAAAGCATGTGACTATGTCATTATTATTATGATTATTATTATCCACTGTCATCATGATGTAAATAAAGCTCCATGTTCACGCTTACTGCCACAGTGTGGGGTGTGTGTGCGTCTGTTCCATGGGAGAGAGACTAAGGTATGTCAGTGTGTTTGTGAGATGAGGGGAGATACTATGTTTGTGTGTGTGTCTGTTCCATGGGAGAGAGACTAAGGTATGTCAGTGTGTTTGTGAGATGAGGGGAGATACTATGTTTGTGTGTGTGTCTGTTCCATGGGAGAGAGACTGTAAGGTATGTCAGTGTGTTTGTGAGATGAGGGGAGATACTATGTTTGTGTGTGTGTCTGTTCCATGGGAGAGATTCATGAAGAGAGACCGTAAGGTGTGTTTGTGAGATGAGGGGGAGAGACTACTTTTGTGTGTGTGTATGCGCGCACATGCGAATGCAGAGGTGGGTGCAGACCTGTTTACTCTACTCTTTTCGAGTAGCATTCTACTCAATTGGACCTCTACTACTCTTCAAAATTGAAAAAAGATTCTCTAATTACTCATTTTCAGTTAACATTGTTTGATGGTTTAATGAATAAAACTGCACATTTTGCACCAAAACTACTCATTTCAGCTATCCAGACTACTTAAAGAGACAGCTACCGGTCCTAGGGATCGAGTATAGGCTGCTAGCGTAGTCGCTGTGAAGTTCGGACTCACAGTGGCTCGAGCAACAGGGAAAAAAGAACGGTTGAACCGTGTCTCTCGCGAGCAGGGAGGAGAATGATGGCGCGCGCCTCGCGTGAACGCTTTATATATGCCGGCTCTGGGTTTAAGACTTGTGTAGGGGGTAAACAGGTGTGTGGGTGTGTCTGTGCGGGTGGGTGGATGCGTAGATGGTTGCTATGTGTAGGTAGGTAGATATAGGGCTATAGGCCTCGCTGCCCTTTTACGCCCCTTCTCAGTGAATTTGACTTTTGACATATATTTGTTTTATAAGTGGTTTGCGTCTCCTTAAACTAAAACTAATCAAAACGTTTTTGGTAATATTCACATTTCTTCCCATCAAGAACGATAATCTGTTGACTGAAAAAAGCAGTGGGTTGTTTTCTTTTCTGTTACAAATTATCGTTCTTGGCGGGAAGAAATGTGAATATTGCCGAATATCTTCCCTTACGGATGAAAATGTGTATATCATTGTCAGGCCTACTATTTTATACTCTACATTTCTCTACTCTTCCCTGCTCTGCTTTACTCTAATCTAAGTTTGACAAAGAGTCATAACTGACCAACTTTTAGGCGAAAACTTACTGGTGAAAAAAAAACCTTCTTCGATCGCTCAGACAGTTTCCTGTCAATTATGAGCTCAGATGTGTGATGCGCCTAACTAAAAAAATAGGCCCAGCAATTTTGACAGAGTTTAGTGAAAAAAAGGCAGGAGAATTGACCGGTAAGGCAGAAAGATAATATATGACAGTAAGGAAAAGGCAGAGTCAAAGAGTGACATATTAGAGGAAGTTACAAGCACAGAACTTCCAGAAGGTGGGGGAACTTTTTCATGGGTGCAACTTTTCCTGGTATGCAATGATTTCCTGTTTTTTTAATTTTACCAGAAAAGGAAGTTCCCTTTTTTTTTTTGTCAAACAAGATCTTTGTGTGTCTACTGTATTTTTCAAACACTTCTTCTTCTTCATCGTTCGCTCAGACAGGCACGGACGAAGGCTGCCGTCCGCCGAAGATCCTCCAAAGAGCCGAAGATCTTTTCCCGAACCGGTGTGTCCGACGGCCAAGTTTCGTCTCGCAGGTTCTGGAATGTTCGACAATCCTGAAGGATATGTCCAACAGTCATGTCAGCGGCACCGCAGGGGCACACAGGGGAGTCTCCAATGTGGAACTTTGTATACATGTGATGCCTGAGTCTGGAGTGTCCAGTCCTCAGTCTTGTCAAGATTACTTGGTCTTGTCTGGAGAGGTGGTGGTAGGCATCCCTGGCGCGGTGGTTTGGATGTTGTTGCAGCCATCTTCTCCTCAGCTTCTCCTTTATAATGGCTGTTGCTTCGCCATAGGTGACTTGTTTGCTGTCTTGCTGCTGCTTTCCTCCCTCTTTTGCAAGCCTGTCTGCTTCCTCATTTCCTTTTATGTTGCAATGTGAGGGGATCCAGTATGACTGCTTTCTCTGTGGACTGCTGCAATTTCTGCAAGGATGAGGAGAGACTGTTCAGCTCTGTGTTTCTAGGGCTGTTGAGCGCTTGCAGCACAGACAGAGCATCGGAGAAGATGACTACTTTCTTGTGGGCATTCTCCTTTGCTTGTATGATGTGGTTTTCAAACACTTTAAAATAAGCATTTGTATAAATTGTGGAAAAAGCAAACTAAAATACCTGCACTATGATAAATCAACAGATCGTCCGGGTAGGGACTGTTCCTGATTGTTCCACCTCATACTCAAACTAGAATCTTTCGACTTAGAACTCTATCCTATTACTGCAAATACCAAAACATAATATGTGATTGTAACAATAACCTAAATTTAGATCACTTATTCAACCCTTGTGAGCTCATCAAGACAGAACTTTCAGATTTTTTTTCGAAAACTCAAAGACAACCAAATAGCACACACACAGCAGACTATTATATTGGCCTGACTGGGGCCATGAAACGCTGGGGAGATCTCTATTTTTAGTTTCTGTATATAGGGGGCAGTCCTGGAGAATGTGGGCTGGGGTCTGGTCAGACTGTGCACAATCACACAGTGCAGAGTCAGCTAGGTGCAGTCTTCTCAGGTGGGAACGCAGACAGCAATGGCCAGTACGCAGGCGGTAGATGACTGTGGCCTGGCGTCTGTCGAGTTGCTTGATGGCATCAGTTTTTGGGTTGTGGCCATCATTTCTGCGTTGCCAATCACTTCTTGCCTGGTCTTTCAGAAGCGTCTTTGCCTCATTGTATGATAGTGGCACCTGCGGCTGTTGGAGAGCACTGCCAGCCTTTGCAAGACTGTCAGCCCGCTCGTTGCCAGGGATGCCACAGTGGGCTGGTATCCACTGAATGATGGTCTGCCGCCTGTTGGAGAGCTGATGTAGGTTGGTCTGCAGCTCTCTGATGGTCGCATCTGCGTCTGGTGTTGTGAGCGCTTGCAGAGCAGACAGCGAGTCAGTCAAGATGACTGTGCGGGTCATCAGAAGCAGCGAGATGGCCGGCAGCCAGGGAAATGGCCTTGACTTCAGCCCGGAAGTTGGTGCAGACTCTGCCAGTTGGTTTAGAGAGGGCGACCTGCTGCTGTCCTATAGTCGTCGAATGAGGACTCCGCTGCCTCCATGTTTTGTTGCGTTGGTGGCAGAACCGTCTGTGTAGATAAGAACCCAGGTGTCGACAGGGTATTCTTTTTCCAAGTACTCCAGAGCTAGTGCACGTTGGACATAGGGCGGCTGGCTGTCTTTTCCTTCTATCCCTGGTATGGATGGTCTGATTTCCATATCTAGCTCTGTCAGTTGCCAGTCATCTGATGTGAATGGTTCACACGGTTGTTCGTGTGGCATAGGCCATAGGGTCGTCTCTGTGCTTTCTCTCAAGGTCTTTCTTCAGATGGTTGAGGCTTTTTCTCTTGAGCCTGATTTTTGTTGGTTCCTTGAGTTTGGAATGCAGTGGATGGGAGGTGAGACGCCTCAACTTTTCACTTTGGATGAGGATCTTGGTCTGGCGTCGATTTTCAAGGGTCTCTAAGTCTGTTGTTTTCTCCATGTCATCGATGGGAGTTGACTTCATGGCTCCAAGAATCATTCGGAGGCCCTAGTTTTGAACCCTGTCTAACTTGGTCTTGTTGCTGTTGGCTGATGCGGACCAGGATGTTGAAGCGTATTCTAAGACTGGCCTGACGTAACCAGTGTAAACCTGCTTCAGGATGGTTGAGTTGGCTCCCCAAGTGGTTCCATCAAGTTTCTTCATCAGGGCCAGTCTACGGATTGCTCTGGTTCTGGCTGCATCAATATGCGGCTTCCACGTCAGTCTTGGGTCGAGTTTTACTCCAAGGAAGGTTGGTGTGTCAGCTTGGGGATTGGGATCCTCTCCTAACTTCAGATGTATTGTCTCTTTCTTTGTGGAGAGGGTGAAGAGAGTTGAGCAGGTCTTGATTTTGCTGAGGACAAGTCCCCATTTCTCTGTCCAGGTGGAAACAGCATTGATTGTTTGCTGCAGTCTATGCTTTGCTGTGCTGGTGTGTTCTGCAGAGCTCCAGACTGCAAACTCATCAGCATGTAAGGAGTTGGAGACATGCCGAGGGATGCAATTTGTGATTCCATCGATGTAGATGAGGAATAGGGTAGGAGAGATCACGCCGCCCCGTGGCACTCCCTCTTTGATGGTGGTGCGGTGACTGAGAATGCTGTCCACTTTGACCCTTGCTGTTCTGTTATGTAGGAAGTTCTTGATCCACGAATACAGGTGTCCTGATGTGCCTTTTTCCAACAGCCTGAGCAGGAGTCCTTTCCTCCACACCTTGTCAAAGGCTTGTGTCAGATTAAAGAAGACAGCAAGCGTGTTCATCTTCTGCTGGTAGGCATTTTCAATTTCTTGTGAGAGGTAGGCAAGTTGATCGTCGGTTGTGTGACGTTTCCTGTAGCCAGTTTGGGTGGAGCTGAGGAGGTTGTTTAATTGACTCGAGATGTAGCATGAGTCGTCTGTTGATCATCCTCTCTTGATTTGGCAGGCTGTTCTTCGTTGAGGCTTTTGGTCAGTCTCCAGAGTCTTTGTGAGTCTTGTTCGAGGTTAAGCGATTCTGTTTTCTCCTGCCAGTTTTTTCGAATCTCTTCGTTCCTGGCTTTGATGAGCTCTGCCCTCTTCTGGTTGTGGTCAATGACATTGGCATCTTCGGGGTGTGATTCCATAAGTTCTCTGGATTCCGAAACTTGATTTTCAAGATTTTGTAGATGTTGGCTCCAAAAGGGCTTGTAGGTTTTTTCTCCTGCCTCTTGGAATGGAGAATTTGGCTGCTTCAAGGACTGCTTTGTTGAAGTTCTTGAGGTTCTTTTCTATGCTGGCCTCAGTAAAGTTAATCTTGTCGCTTTCTGCTTCAGCTGTTAGTGATTGGAAGCGAGTCCAGTCAGCCTTCTTGTAGTTCCAGCTGGGTTGGACCTTGGAATAGGTATTGTCTCCCATGTCCTGGTCAGTGAGGTGGATGATGACTGGTCTGTGATCAGAAGTGACTCCATGAAATTCGCTATAAAAATACAAACCAACCCATAAGGCTTTATACAAAGCTCTTGTCAGACCAGTGCTCGAGTATGCTAGTCCTGTATGGAACCCCACCACAAAGACCTGCATCGACTCCATTGAGAAAGTCCAGAGGCGAGCGGCAAGGTGGACCATGCAGAACTACAAGGCAACCTCTAGCGTCAGCAACATGCTGGAAGAACTCTCCTGGCCCTCACTGCAACCGAGAAGAAAGAAGGCCAGACTCACCACCCTGTATAAGTACAGAAACGGCCTCCTGAAAGTTGAGACAAAGCATGCCCCAACATCAGGCTGCCAGAAGAAAAGCGGACGCCAAACCAACTCCCAGGCGTATGACACCAAATCGTGTCGAACCCAGTATCGGCAGGGAACCTTCTTCCCCCGCACAATCCCTGAGTGGAACCGCCTCCCCGACGACACTGCCACTGCACCATCCCTGGCAGTCTTTGAATCCAGGCTTCAACGCCACCTGAACTGGACCAACATCCCAGACTCTGGAGGGGAGCCGGCGTCAGCTGAGCTCTCAGCCACAACCCAGCAGTGAAACCTTCAACAAACTTCCCTACCCCAGTCCCTCCATCTTCACCCCCAATTATTTTTACCCCAGTAGTTAGGGATCTGTTTGTTCTGTCTTTGTCGTTTTGGTTGGGGCTTGGGCATTGCCTTATGGAGTGTCTAGGGTCGGCTAGTTCCCAGCTTGCTGGGGGCGAACGTGAAAATTAGTAGTTTCCCCCTTCCCAGCCTGGAACTAGGTTTTTTTTTTTTTTTTTTGCTTTAAAAAAATCTGTTTCCTTTACTTGATTTTCCTTTTGATTCTAAGCCAATCTGATAGTTTGTATGTGTATTCGCTTACTTATCCTTTCTCTCTCTTCTGATTTTTTTTCTATGGTCACCCCCTAAAGTGCGTACAATCACTTCTATATTATAAAGAAGTTGGTCACCACCACAGAAGAAGAAGAAGGCTCAAATGGCGGAGATACGGTCTAAGGGAAGCAATCGAAGAATACCCTAACTCGATCCCTAGTTGGAATGTCCCGTGTGTGCCTGCTCCCCAGTAACACAACACGGACTTCAAAGGCTGGGGCAGGGCTGCTCTCGCGTTGATGGGGCAGGCGTGGCTGGTGCATCTCTGGGTCCCATCAGCACCTTCGGGTGTTTCTACTTTATTATTATAATCTACGTTGATTTTCAACAGTAAGCTCCCTTGCATAGCGTTATCTTCTTCTGTGGTGAGCCAGCTTCTTTCTCCTTCTTCGCCTTAGGCAGCCAACTTCATCACGTTGAAGATTCCGCTGCACTTTAGGGGGTAGTGCAAAAAAGAAAGAAAAGATATTATAGAAAGTGAACTGATGAGATATCATGAGGAGATCAGGGATAATTAGAGTATGTGTAGATGAGATGCACCGTTTGCTGTGCAGATGGATGTTTATGAGATTCCCCAAATGAATTCCTTTCCTTTTTATCCTTTCCCCTTTCTTTTTCTAGGAGGTTAGTCAGACATTGAAGATTGATATTTCAGGGTGTTTTTTTTAAGGGGGGGGGGGGGGGGGGGGGGGGGGGGGGGGGGGGGAGGGGGGGGGGGAGGACAGACGTGTGGTTGAGGGAAAGCCAAGTTCAAAGTCATACACGGCCGTTTAATGCCCAGGTCTAGCCGGAGACATCGGGACCCGCATGACGCATGCAGAATGTGTCATGCATGACCGTTACTTGGGCCCCACATGATGCATGCAAAGGAGTAGGGGACATGTGTAATAATAGTAAGGTCGCACGTGTTGCATGCAGAGGAGGACCACAGACCTTTCGCAGTATCTAGGCAAGACCAATCCCATAGTGGCCCCCGACCGGCACAGCTCCTGCCGTTCATGTACTACAACTTTGATCTATGGACCCTAATTCCCTAGTTTAATGTGTGGTTGGGATAAGGGGGGGGGGGGGAGGTGACTGACTGGGGTGGGTGGTTTGGTGGAGGTGTTTATGGAGGGCTGTTTTGAATGCCTCCAATGTCGGGATGGTTGCAACTTGCTGAGGGAGGATGTTCCATCGCGGGATAGTGTGAAGAAAGAATGTGGTTGTACGGCACTGGGTTCTATAGCTGGGAATGTCATAGGCAGCAGAGTGTGACTGCTGGAGACTTTTCTTTTGTAGACTTTTCTTTTTATCGAAGTAAATGCACACACTTTAAGGGGTGACCAAAGAACAAGAAGCAGAAGAGGAGAAAGGAAAGAGATCCACAGAAAAGACAAACATCACCGTACACACACACCACTGGAGTTACTTGGGTTCAGTAGAGAAAAAAATCAGATGCAGCACACAAAATAAAATTAGAAATAAGAAATTAGAAAGCTGAGGAGATAGAAGTGGCCGAATGGAAAGAAAAGTAAACATAAAATAAACCTAGTGCCTAGTGTGGATCTGATTTATTTTTAAAAAATATATATAAAAAATGGACCGTAGCCTTTATTTCGTAGTATCCAGGCAAGACCAATCCGGCTACCGTAGCGGTCCCCGGGGGCGAACCCTGACCGGCACAGCTCCTGCCCTTCGTTTACCACTACTTTGATGTATGGGCCCTAGTTCCCTGGTTTCAGTTACAGTGGAGGTGTTTGTGGAGGCCTCTTTTGAATGCCTCCAATGACTGAGAGGAGGCAACTGCTTCTGGGAGGCAGTTCCACTGTGGGATGGTGCGGGGGAAGAATGTGGATTGTCTGTACTGAGTTCTGTGGCTTGGAATGTTGTAGGCAGCAGAGTGGGACTGACGGAGGCTTTTCTTCTGTTGTGTGTTTGTTGGTGATTGTTTGGTATTGATGGACAGAAGACCTACATTATGGAATTTATAGAATGTGTTCAGGCGGGCTTCTGTGCTGCTGTTCTCAAGAAGGGGCCTGGCATTTCAGGGAATTCTTGAGGTCTGCTGATCTTGTTGTCGCATGGAAGTCACTGGCCACTCATCTTGCAGCTCGGCTCTGGATTTTCTCTAAGGCGTCGATGCTGCCCTTGTTGTGGGGGTCCCAGACTGGGCTGGCGTATTCCAGGAGGGGGCGTACCGCCTTGTAGGCCTGCTGCTTGAGCTTTTTATTATTGATCTTCAGGGCCCTCGATCCTCAGGAAGCCAAGGGTTTTGTTTGCCCTGTTCACCACATCGTTGATGTGGGTGTTCCACTTAAAGTCAGTGGAGATAGTCGCACTCAGGTATTTTGCATGGGGCACACTCTGGAGTTGGTGTCCGTGAAGGAAGTAGGCCTTCTCCATGGTGTGAGGGTGGAAGCCAGTCTCCATCTGTCTTCCCATGTGGCAAGCCTATCAAGATCGTTAATGTACAGGAGGAAGAGAGATGGGCCGAGCACTGACCCCTGTGGGACTCCAGATTGGACAGGTACGGGGTCGGACTTCGCTCCACCAACGGCGACTGCCTGTTTCCGGTCAGCCAGAAAGTTCTCGATCGACCGGTAGATTTTCTGCGAGATTCCGTATTTCCTTAGTTTGTAGATGAGGAGGGGATGGCTATCCCTTCGATGTCTGTACAGCTTTTTTAGATTAATTCTTATTTTAACCCTATTATATGAATCTCTGCACACAGAAACCAAGGTAAGTCAGTCCTTATACACACCGAAAAAGAGACACCACCTTCACTTAGGGGCACATAGAAAAATGAATTTCCGCACACATTTTACCAGAGAGGGGCTCACATATGCAAGTTGTTTCGGTTTCGTATGACCGTTCGATTGCACGTATTGCTGTTCAGAAAACTACACCTGATTACTGAGAGTTTCTAGTTTACGCATGCCAAGTTTCATTATGATACTTTCAATAGTTTGCCGTCCTCATTCTGTTTTATAGCAATTCCCCGATATGAATTTTCACAACGCTTCTTCCTCGAGACCATTTTTGGAACCCGTACTAGAGTGTTTAATTTTGGTTATTATTTTCAATCCTTTCTTAGATTTCTGTATAATATCTGGTACTTTGTTTTCTATTCAATGCCACAGGCTACATAATTACCAACTTTTTGTCACCAGCGAGGCCTTAGAATATCGACATATAGACATTTACGTTTATAGAATATGGTTTACAACATACAACATCAAGGGAAATAATTTGACTAGAAATTACCTCCCATACTGATGGATAACGGACTAACCGGTCTTTGGTCTAATAATAGCCTTGTTATTTCGCTTCAAGGCTTGTCCCTGCATAATATAATAATGACGAGATAGTAAAGGTAAATTTGCGCCCCCCCCCCTACATTTCTCGGTTGTGTCCATTTTTCCGTTCTTGCCAAGCATTAAGCTGTATTTTATGAACCTTTTCAGCTAATCATCTTTTTGGAATAATAAATCGCAGTCATGATAAAGACCATTATCTAATAGGACCCCCCCCTTAAGACGGAAAAACGCAATGAACCAGGACTGTGACAAATGCTGCTGTGTACTGCACTACATAGGGAGGGGGGGGGGGGGGCCATATATATATTAGATAATGGCCTTTATCATGACTGCAATTAATTCTTGAACAAAGATAATGTTTGGTAAGAAAGGCAAAAAAGGAAAAATGGAATTAACCTAGAAATGTAGGGGGGATGGCACATCTTGACCTTTACCAAAACATTTTTCTCTCTTTTTTATTATTATAGAAAGTTGTATGGTTTATCAATATATATTTTTTTTTTATTGATGAACGGCACAGAACATGGATGGACAACAATTCTGCTAAGCATTTTCAAGATGAACATTGACATCATTATATTATTAACTGAAAATGTGCCTTTTCGTTGTTGTTGTTGAATTCACTGGGAATGTAGCATCCAGCAACATGCTACACAGCTTTCTTCCTGGAACCATCCTCGTTTGGAACTCGCTCCCAGCGTCCGCTGCAGAGGCTCCTAGCTTGGCACACTTCAAGCAGGAGCTCAACAACCTCTGTCGCTCCCTCCCCAGCAAAACGTGGTCAAGAAGATCGGGGCTGTGCCGGTCGGGGTTTGTCCGCGGGGGCCGCTACGGTAGGCGGTTTGACCTGACTGGAGCCATGAAACGCTGGGGAGATCTCTATTTTTAGTTCATTTCTTTTGAGTTGCTTCTTTCATTTTGTTTTATGTTTCTTTCTACTGCTCCATACCACGCTGTATAATTGTTCAGTTGGATAGCTCAGCGTTACGAGTCAGATTCAGAAGTGACTCCATGAAATTCACTATAAAAACAACAACCCATAAGGCTCAAAATAATGCTCAAATGCAACAAATACTTGTAGCGGTGCCATAGCCGATGAGGTTTAACCGAGGCGTGATTACCGCTACACCTATCTGTATTAATAAAAAATCGGGACTTTACTGGTTTCGTACTGCCTCCGGGCATTGCCTCCAATATTGTTCCCACCATATTTGTATTTACAAATGTCCCATATGTGTCTGTCTGATTCAGACCAAGAGGACGTAAAACACCATTTTCGTCGCTCAAATGGCGGAGATACGGTCTAAGGGAAGCAATCGAAGCATACATGAATGTACGTTGATTTTTAACAGTAAGCTCCCTTGAATAGCGTTATATTCTTCTGTGGTGGTGGCCAGCTTCTTTCTCCTTCTTCGTCTTAGGCAGCCAACTTCATCACGTTGAAGATTCTGCTGCACTTTACGGGGTGGTACGGAAAAGAAAGAAAATAAGTTCAGCAAAGACATTACAGAAAGTGAACTGATGACATATTTTCTCATTTTCTTTTGTGTGTGTGTGTGTGGGGGGGGGGGGGGGGGGGGGTCTGCCTGTCTGTGATTAATATTCTTTTAATATGTTTAATATTGGCACTAGGCTTGATGACTGTGATAATGTTTAATGATAATTACTTTATTGATGTTTTAAAATAACTTAATGACATAATTGCTGCTTGATAAATATTTTGTATAGTGTGGGTGTAATTGGATGTGTGAGAGATAATATATTTCCTGTAATATTGCTATTGATTTATCAATGTTGATGACTGTTATCTCTCTCTCTCTTTCTCTCTCTCTCTCTCCCTCCCCCCCCCCCCCCCCCCCCTCTCTCTCTCCTCTCTCCCTTCTCGAGGCGAAAATTGTGTTTTACGTCCTCTTGGTCTGAATCAGACACATATGGGACATTTGTAAATACAAATATGGTGGGAACACAATTTGGAGGCAATGCCCGGAGGCAGTACGAAACCAGTAAAGTCCCGATTTTTTTTTAATCAGATAGGTGTAGCGGTGCCTCGGTTAAACCTCATCGGCTATGGCACCGCTACAAGTGATAAGATCTCTCCTCTCGTATCGTAAATTTGAGTTTTACGTCCTCTCGACCTGGGAAGGCACATATGGGACATAGATATCTCCTCTCTTTGTGTGGTTGTGAATGTAATATTTTGTAATTGCCTTGGAAACAATCATTATTTGTTGAATGTTTGTAATTCTCTAATTTATGAATAATTATCAAATTATGTACATTGTGTTGTGTGTGTATGTTCTTAATCAATCTGCTGCACATGTTGTGGAAGAAAATGTTCCATTTCCAACTTGTGTTTTAATGGATAATAAAGATTTTTGAATTGAATTGAATTGAATATTATGGGGAGAAGATAGATCCCCAAATGTCCTTTCCTTTCCCTTTCTCCTTTTATTATTTTTAGTAGGCTAAGTTAGTCAGATATTGAAGATTGATTTTTATTATTTTTAAAAGGGGTGGGGGTGGGCAGGGGTAGGGGGAGACGTGTGGTAGAGGGAAAGACGAGTTCAAAGTAACGACCGTTTAATGCCCCGGTCTAGCCGGAGACAGAACGCCGAACGAACGACATACACACACATACACATGCGTGCACACCGACACACACAGAGAAGAGAGAGAGAGAGAGAGAGAGAGAGAGAGAGAGAGAGAGAGAGAGAGAGAGAGAGAGAGAGAGAGAGAGAGAAACAGAGAGGAGAGAGAGAGAGAGAGAGAGAGAGAGAGAGAGAGAGAGAGAGAGAGAGAGAGAGAGAGAGAGAGAGAGAGAGAGAGAGAGAGAGAGAGAGAGAGAGAATCATTTACTTTATAAGCAAGATATGAATTGACAATTCTGTAAGTCAGAGTGTTGGCCCATAATGTTATTAATCACCGTCGTGTTTTAAGCCTTAATAAGCAGCTTGAATGTTACATTTGACATGTTAACGGTACTGTGCTCAAACAGCTGTTATCATTGGCTGACGTTAGCCTATAGCCCGGGCCAACAGTAACATGAGAGCTGTGCAATAGACGATTTTCTACAGCAGGCCTAAGATAGAAAGAGAGTATTCACCCTTTGTTCAATTTCGTAGGCCTGACTGAGATATTTGATAAGATTCGGGAGACTACAAATGTAGTGAACATAACTTAGTAGGATTTCATCGATTTATTTAGACAGTAGAATTTCACAAATGTCAACTGGACAAATGTCAAAATCGGATCGCAGTGAATCGAATCGTATGCAGTGTGGCTAGACCTTTCGATCCGGTGTGGCATTCTCAAAATGGATTTTGTTCTCAACAGTCTGCGCAAGGCAAAATCGATCATGACGTACCATCATTTTATGTTGTGTATTTGACACTAAATTGACCCTAAACCTATCCCTCTTTCGCGCATGCGCATAACATGTTGAGAACAAATCCATTTGAGAACGCCACAC
>JAGGCT020002741.1:0-15154 GCA_017654935.2 Phymorhynchus buccinoides | reverse complement strand
TATGCAAAAACAGCTGTTTCGACTGGAAGAAAACTCTCAGTCTGCATATCGGCGACTGCAAAGAATGTCACAGTGGAAAATTGAAACGAGCTCAGAAAACTTATCCTAAGAGAAAGGTTGTCTTCTTTGCACCAGATTGAAAGTCAAACAAAACACACCCATTCAACTTTCCTCTTACACTTAAACTACTCTATATTATATATATATATAAGATATAATATATATATATAATTGCTTCATTAAACCCTATATATATATATATAATATATATAATCAATAATCTATATATGTGTGTGTGTGTGTGTGTGTGGGTGTGTGTGTGTTTGTGTTTGTGTGTGTTTTGTTGTGTGTTTTTTTTTTTTTTGTGTGTGTTGTGTGTGTGTGTGTTCTACAGAACAAGTAGAATGGTGATTGTGTCACCAATCTGACTAACACACACCACAGAAGTAGCAGGTAGGTGCTCTGCTCTCCTGGCTTCCTCAGTTTTAATCACCAATCCTGTCCATGCACGCTCTTTGTGCATTCAGATCGATTCACCTTAATCCTGTCCAAGCATGGTGTTTGTACATTCAGATATTCACCAATCATGTCCATGCATGCTCATTGTGCATTCACATATTCATCAATCCTGTCCATGCATGCTCTTTGTGCATTCACATGATCATCAATCCTGTCCATGCACGCTCTTTGTGCATTCAGATGATCACGAATCCTGTCTATGCACGGTCTTTGTGCATTCAGATTTTTACCAATCCTGTTCATGCACGCTCTTGGTGCATTCAGATGTTCACCAATCCTGTCCATGCACGCTCTTTGCGCATTCGGTTGTTGACCAATCATGTACATGCATGCTCTGTGTACATTCAGATGTTCACCAATCCTGTCCATGCATGCTCTTTGTGCATTCACGTCAAAGCCAACATTATCGATATGATCATGGGAGTTGGTTGAACAGACGTTGGGTGGCCACCCTTGGAAGAGTGATCTCACACACGCTGTTTATCAACGAGTGAGGTATGACGACTGATTGGTTCGTCAGAAAAAGGGGCGGCCTTACTAGGCGATGCTCTGACACAGGCGAGACCACTGAACTCCAACAAAGTGAGCACAGCAGCGGCTGCGGTGTCTACTCTGGGTAGTTATGCCTCGTGAGAGACCTAGCATGATTGCCACACACACGACGGAAGTGGTGTTTTAAAATCTTCCGCCTGACAAGCCATGGTGTGGCTTGAGAGTTAGGACCCACGGAACGAGCATCATGCTTGAGCAGCCACACTGTGTCGGCCAAAATGAATGAAAAATTGTGTTTTCGGTCCTCTCGGTCTGGAACAGACACATATGGGACATTTGTAGATACAATGATGGTGGGAACAATACTTGAGGCAATGCCCGGAGCCGGAGGCAGTGCAGCTCCAGTAAAAAGTCCCGATTTATTAACAATTGAGATAGGTGTAGCGGTGACCACGCCTCGGTTAAAACTCAAAGGCTATCGGTATAAGGCCAATAACAGCTGTGAAGACCAAGAAGATAAAGCAACATTTAAAGAAAAGAAAATGGCTTCAACACCTTTGGAATTATGTTGGTAACTCACACACGAACGGTAGACAAACAAACAAAAGGGTATAACAAGCCATCTAGACTGTGGACTACTGCAGCAGGACCCAGCAACATTTTCGTTATGTGGGCTACTTGCCTTTTGTTGCTTTCATTTGTCTTGCCGTTTTTTCCCAATTCCTGATCATAGTAAATATTCAGGTTCCATATTGTTATAAGCTATATTGCACACTCTTATTTACAGCTATCTTGGAAGAGTAGGATCACGAATTGATCTACCACTATAAACAAACTTCAATGGAATTTTTCAAATGTAGACAAAGAAAAGACCAGCAACATTTCTCAAAATAGATTGAAAATGTTGTTTGCGGCATTATTTTGTTTGCAAATAAACAATCCAATCAACAGTGACACTTATTTCAAACTGGGTCTCGGTTTTGAAACATACATTTTCTTTTTCCTTTTTTTTTGGGGGGGGGGTTGGTTGGTGGGTGTAGTAACAGAGCGTGTATAAAAACTAGGTAAACTATGCACATGAGTGAGGTCAAACTTCAATCAAACTAAAAATACAAATACATTGACCATCAATGAAAGTATGAAACAATCCATTTCTGGCTTTCATTGATCTTGTACCTTCGATTTAATTCGTGAAGCACGTATGGTAAGATAATTATGGATTAACTTGTAACTAATAATAATCCAATCATAAAGGTCATTTTCAATGTCATTATCATGGCTTTTATCATTGGTTGACACTGGCCTGTAGTAGGGGCCAACAGTAACACAAGAGCTGTACAATACATTATTTTCTACAGTAACATAAAAAATTGTGGAAGGCTAACTCTCAAACTGGGGGCCTTAGCACCAGCTCTGATGCTGCACCTTAAGGGATGGGTTGGCCTTTGGGGACCTTTCCCAACGCAAGCAGCCCTCAAATCACTTTGGCCGAGAGAGTAGTGGTGTACCCTGGGTAAGGCACAAGTCTCCACTGTAAACACAGTCTAGCCCAGCCCACCGGAATAGCATCTGCCCCCTCTGTTGTCTGGCAGTCCATGATCGGAAACGACTGACTGGCATACATACATACAGCTAATGTTAAGATCAGCCCCCTCCGCTGTTCCAGGGTGAAGGCTTAGGGTTAGGGCCAATCAGCTCCCTCCGATTTCCAGGGTGAAGGCTTAGGGTTAGGGCCAATCAGCTCCCTCCGATTTACCTTTTCCGTTAAGCTGATTGGCCAACTTCACCATGGAACAGCGGGGGGGATGATCTTAACATTTGCCTACATACAATACAAATCACAGCCTAGGTAATCACTTGTGTGAAAGTAACAGCTTGAACGGTGCCATTATCGATGTTTCCTAGCTGCATGGTAGTCTTCCCAAACACAAGGTGTACAGTTACAGCCACATGCGGGCTGCATCACCTTTCAACTCTGCTGGTGGGATGAAGTAGGGGAAGGGGTCCTACACTGGGC
Source organism: Phymorhynchus buccinoides (assembly GCA_017654935.2). NCBI lineage: Eukaryota > Metazoa > Mollusca > Gastropoda > Neogastropoda > Raphitomidae > Phymorhynchus > Phymorhynchus buccinoides. The sequence continues at coordinate 12,126 of JAGGCT020002741.1, read as the reverse complement.
CTTTCAACTTTAGAGAAGAACAGTTCGATTTTTATTGTCCTAAGTTTGTGAAACGTCCACCAAGATTATCTCATTTTGCAGCTGTCTGCTCCTTGTAATTGGATTTTAATTAAAAGGGTTTTTAGATAGGCCTAATCATCAACACGTGAAATTGGTGCTTTGAAAAAAATGACATACAATTAAACAACAATAACACAACAGCAACAAAATGTGTCTCCGTTGTACAATCGTTTTAACACAGCTTTGTGGCTGTTGTTTTTGTCGTTCGGGTGTTGTTGGGGTTGTTGTTGGTGATGTTTTGACAAACCACGTCAAAGAATATAATTTGTTTGCATTTCAAAGCCATTGTTTGCTGTTATCAATAAGATATTCCATATTTGCTTTACACATTCAGGTAACTGAGCTCAGCTGACAAGAGTATGGTTTATTCACAAACCAGGCATACTTTCATTTGCTGAAACACAGACAGATTGACAGATCAATAAAAGAGATATGTGGTGCGGCAACAGTCACGGATGACACGGAGTTTTAGCATTGGTTTATAGTGATGGCTTCATTTGAAAAAAAAAACTGTTCCACAAATATCTGCACCGCATAACAATAGAAAAGTACTGCTTCGGAACAAAATAAACCAACATTAACAGCAAAAAGTAACAAAGTAAACCAACATGAACAGCAAAAAGTAACAAACACATTAAAAACTATTGCTAATTTTTAAAGAACCATTTTTCCAGTATACATTTCCAGACTCAGATATGAGGCTGCAATTCACTGTTCCTAACTCGAGCCCCCACCCCCACATCCACCCCACCACCCACCAGTGGTTTTAGATCATCTCAAAGTCGGAACACATGGGCTTAGCATAAAGACTAATTGTCTAATGAATGGCCCACACATGACATTGGAATCTGAGCCAAACAACAAGGAAATAGACAACATAGCTGCCTCAGAAAAAGAATATGTGACGGTGCATGGGAAAAACCAACATAATGTCGCTCAGAATGTTTAAGAGCAAAAGCTAAAAATAGTCAACAACCCCCCAAACACCAATTTTCTATTTAGGGCAGTTGGTTGCTGGTTGGTTTAACGTCTAATTTGGCGTAGCCTCTTATAGACAATGAAAGGGCATATTTATGTCTATTTTTATGTATTCTACCAGCAGCCGCAACATGAAAGACAATTTTCACTGTTTAAAAAAAAGTCAAGTCAATAGAAAGAAAGAGGCAAAATTCTGTCTTCTATGTCCGATTTCTGCAAATGATCTATCTCGAATGCCACATTTCAAAACAAATATAAAATACAAACTTAACTGAGTTCGGTTTTCTGTGTATTGACAAAGAATCTTTGTTCCATCATGAAAAATTAAAATCTCAGTTTATGCCAACATTCCAGTATATCTGTGGGTTTGTTCCCGTGCATTATCACAAATGATTTGAATAGCAGCTCTGGTTTGAACTTTAATGTTGTGCATATGCAAATAATAATAGACACAGAGATAACACTAAAAGATGGATGGGTCTTTTTTTTTCCTCGTTTCATCATGAAGACTTCTTGTCCTTTTATTTCTGCCCAGCCAAAATGGTCCCCGTTTTAAAGCAGTGCCTCATTTCCAATAGCTTCATTAGGAAAGGCTTGAGGGATAAACCAGCGTAGAAAATATTCCTATATAGGGCACCTTCCCCTACGCAACAGCGATACACTAGTCGACTAAATGAACTGTTGTAAGACAAAACAGAAAAAAAGGCTGTGTAACTGACATAAATCACTGGTTGTCCCAGTGAACGGTTGTGAAAATAGAACGAAAAAAGAATCCCTCTTTAAACAGTAATAAATCAAGCAGGCAGTTAATTCAGTACGCCTTTCTGACAGAGCGCTAGATTGCGTGCATATGCATACCATTTTTTACGCTGGTGCACACACGAACACGCACACGCACACGCACACGCACACGCACACACACACACACACACACACACAGAGACTGCATACATGCATACACACACTACATACACACACACACACATACACACGCACGCACACGTGCAACGTGCGATAAAACACACTCTCTCTCTCTCTCTCTCTCTCTCTCCTCTCTCTCTTTCTCTCTTCATCTCTCTTCTCTCTCTCTCCTCCTCTTTCTCTCTCTCTCTCTCTCTCTGTGTATGTTGTCCTCTCTCTCTCCCTCTCTTTTTTTAAAATTCCTTTTTTTTGCATTTTGCAAATCAAATAGTCACAACACGTAACAAAACACATTAACGCTCGCACAAATACACGCACACGCACACACAACGCACGCACACGGCACACGCAGCACGCACACACACACACACACACACACACACACACGCACACGCACGCACACACACACACACACACACACACACACACATATTTCTTATACCTGTGGGCCATATCAACAACAATTCAAATTCTACATCACTTTCAACCAACCAAAGCATAGTCGTACATTCAAATCAACGCAAAAGAGATAAATATGGATGCCATCGTGTGATAAAAACTTCTTGTGACATTTCAAAACCAAAAATACATTTCTCAATTTCATATCTCTTTTTTAAAATATGGCATAAATTGTTCACACTGTGGGTTTTTCCTTCACATCTGCATTTATATATAAAAAAAATTGCCAACAGCAAAATAAGGTCAAACGTACTATCAGATTTGAAGCGATCACCGCATCCAAATAACACTATGCTTTCTGTTAGAAATAAGTTTACATGTTCACATTTCAAATTCACCATGTTTTCAAATGCTTTCCAAAAATTCTTTACATGTGTGCAGGCCCAAAAAATATGTTGAATGTTTTCTTTTTCATTATGACAAAAAGTACATTGATCTGAATCGGTAATGTTAATGTTTTGCAAAATCACATTAGTGCCCAAAATTCTGTGAACTAATCGCATTTGGAACCATTTTAATTTAACATCTTTTATGATTTTTATCTTTTTGAATACTAGTTTCCAGCGCACTTCCACTCTGAGTCTTTCTCTCCATTTATTACAACATTTAGGTTCTTGTGCATCTTGAACAAGAATATCATAGTAATACTTGGCTCCTTTCGGAGCCGAGCAAATAACTTTTTTCAACATATTAACATAATTATCAGCTTTATGTGAAATAACAATTCCAAGCTTTCTTGCATACATTCTGACAGCACTTTTAAGTCCATGGTAAGAAACAAAATCACATAACACACCATATTTCTCCATCAAGGAAGGAAACGATAAAAAAAATTGCTATTTTCGTCTAATAAATTTCCAACAAAAACCACATCTTTCTCAACCCAGCTTTGATGGAAAACACTTTTTGCACCTATCTTAATATGTTGGTTGCAAAACAAAGGTTCTGAACAAAATTCATCAACAGTTTTAACATGAAGCGCTTCTCACAAAACTTTATATGATTTAAATACATCTTTCCAAAAATCGTTGGCATGATCTATGCTAGAAATATCAGATCCTATTTTTTCAATATTGTTAAGTTTTGGGCACTGAAGGCATAACAATTCTTTCCATTTATGCTTACTGGAGTACACTTTACGAATCCATGTTAATTTTAATGCCGTCAGTTGTTTTTTAATATCAGGTATGCCTATGCCTCCAAATAAAATGTTTTTGATTGATGTTTTTCTATTGATTTTTGTCTTTGTTCTTATTCCACACAAATGTGAACACCATATTTTGAATCTCCCTACATATATAGTCTGGAGGGTTAGGCAGTAAAATCCACAGGTGTGTAATTTTAGATAGGATGAGAGATTTAAGGATCGCTACTCTACCGAGCGGTGTAATTGATCTTTTCATCCAAACTTTATACAAAGATTTAATCTCTAGGAATTTGTCTCGAAAATTCAGATCCACACACTCTTTCAAATCATTTGTTAACCCAATTCCCAAAATCTTAAAACGCTCAGGATTCCATTCCATTTTTAAATGTGGTAAAAATTTAACACGTGAGTTTCGCATACTTCCCAACCATATAGCTTGAGTTTTTTCAGTGTTTAATTTAAGTCCAGATATTTTACTAAATTTGTCGATGGTGCTGAATGAGGCTTCGAAAGATATTTTGTCCCCTTTCAACATTAATTCAGTGTCATCTGCATACTGAGCTATCTTGTTTTCAGTATCTTCAGTTTTAATACCTTGTATATTTTGTTTTCTTTAATCATTAATGCTAATATTTCAACACACATTACGAACAAATACGGAGAGATGGGATCACCCTGTCTACAACCTCTTTCAATAGGGAACCAAGTACTTAATTTTCCATTTACTGAAACTGTTGATTTTATATTTTTGTAAAATGTTTTTATCCATCCACAAAAGTCAGGTCCAGCACCGAACACATTAATAACATTAAACATGTAGTCTAAGTTTACACTATCAAAGGCCTTTTCAAATTCTAGGCAAAGTAACAACCCAGGTTTGTTCCTTTTAATAAGGTAATCCATAAGGTCATAAATTAAACGAACATTGTCCCCTAGGAATCGACCAGGTATAAAACCAGTTTGGTCTTCACTAACAATAGATTTTAGAACCCACCTCAATATATTAGCAATGCAGCTTGAACCAATTTTATATACTACATTTAAGAGAGATATAGGTCTCCAGTTAGTAATCTGATCTCTAGGTTTATCCCCTTTGGGTATGCAAATAATAATTCCCTCTTCTGTGTTGTGGATAATTCTGTTTTTCTAAATCCCTCATTTAGTGATCTAACTACAAATGGGCCCAATTGCAACAAAAAACTTAAAAAAAACTCCGCTGTGAAGCCATCGCTACCAGGGCTTTTGTTGTTACTCATGCTGTTTAATGCGTCCCCAGCTTCCTCTAAAGTTATTTCCCCTTCAAGACTATATTTTTCTTCTTGACTAAGTTTGGGTAATTCATTGACCAGACTTTCAATTTGGCATTGTTCTACATCTCTTCTGAAATATGATTGTTTGTAAAATGTATTTACTTCTTTGACAATGTCATCATTTTCAGTTAGAATTAATCCATCTTTAGTTTTTAATTTCATTATCTGTTTGCTTATATAATTCCTCTTTTCCAATCCACAAAAGTATTTGGTTATTTTTTCCCCATCAGCTACCCACCTTGCCCTAGATCGCAACAAAACACCTTCTATTCTTTTCTGTCTAATGTCAACAAGCTCTTGTTTTTTATTCTCTAAATCCACTTTCTGGTCCGCATTGAGTGTGTTTTTTTCTTCTAATTTTTCTATATTCTCATCAAGTTCCTTTTCTTTTTTCAAAGTATTTCTTTTTTTCATAGTTGCATAAGCTATTGTTTTTCCTCTAATTTTCATGAGTAGTGTATCCAAAAATAACTGGTCAGAAATAACTAACTGAAGGTCAAGTCTTGGAACCTTAGGTAATGTGTCACGATTGTAGGGCAAGGCTGCATATTCTTCGATAACTTCTTTAATCACCCCATTCACATCTTCTACATAGTGTTTATCTTTCAAGAGAGAACTGTTAAATGTCCATAATAAATGTCTTTTCTCTTCTTTACCACTCTGTAAAGTAAGTGAGATTAAAGAATGATCAGTTCAATAGCCTGGGCATATATCTACATCGCTAACATAACTACACAATATATCCGACATTAAAAAGTAGTCTAACCTGCCTTGTTGTATAGGGTTGTGTCGTCTCCAAGTGTAGCGTCTAAGTTCCGGGTTCAATTCCCTCCAAATATCAATTAAACATAAATTATCCATCATGTCATCTATTTGTTCTTGTGCCTTTGTGTTATTATTATGTTTATAGTTCGAACAGTCGAAACTAAAGTTGCGCACACAGTTCCAGTCTCCCGCAATAATTACCCTTTCTCCCCCAACCTCACAGATTCTCTGCTCTAATTCAATATAGAAGTCTGGGTTGTCACGATTAGGTCCATACAAATTAACGAGTAGTAATTCTATCTCTAACGCTTTAATTGAAGCAAAAATTGAGTTTCCGTTTGGATCTTTGTAAATTTTATTTAATTGAAAATCAAAATTATTATTGAACAATATGGCAACACCACGGGAGTTAGAACTGTGTGATGCAAAGTAACATTTATATCCCCATTCAGCTCTAATGTAGTTTTCTAACTTGGGATCAAAGTGTGTGTCTTGGATCAAGTAAATGGAGTAATCTTTCTCTCTTAAATAGTGAAATACATCCCTACGTTTCTCGGCATTGCCTAGACCTTGACAGCTTAAAGATGCTATTTTGATGATTTTAATATCCATTTAAATAGTAATAAAAAAAGAAACTTAATGTATCTAACAATAACTAATTTGAATTTGGTACGACCAACAATGTGTTGGTCTGCTCAAGACTACAAGCATTAGGAGGCATAAACAGTCCAAACAGGTAACCTTCGAACTCCTTTCTTTACACATATCCTTTCTAACAACACACAATGGCATCAACTTGATCAAGTCATGAACTTCAAAAAGTGAAAGTACATATTTAGTTACAAACAGGCCAACCATTCTACCACATTTTCTCCACATTACAAAGAAACAAGACAAATCAACAACAACAAATATAAAAAGAAACACACACAAAAGAAGAACAAAGTGAGTCCACCACCTGCGGCGGACAGTGCACAACAATATCATTATGACCCTTTAGTGCAACGCAACAGACCCAGAGGCAAGAGGCACAAAAACACAACAACAAACCAACAGCAAAGGCGGGGAAGGTGGGGGAGGGGGTCACAGTGACAGTAAATAAATGAGTAAACAAATAAACAAAAAGAAAAAAATAGTAGCAAGGATAAGATAAGGTAAATAAATAAGTCAAATAAACTAATCAAATAAACACCAGCACCTTTAAAACAAAAATAATAATAATAATTTAAAAAAACCCACAAAAACAACATCCACAGGCCTGACATTACAGTGATTACACAAAATACAATTCTGCAATTTCACAATCCACTTGAAACAATTACAATGTCAAGGATATTAATATTGATTAAACATTTCTTTTAAAAGGTACAACCACAACATTTTAACCCCCTCACCGCCAATGTGACATTCCAGCACCACAATGGCTCAACACCCGTGCCACCAAAAGTAATGAAATCCAGATCTGTTATCCAAAGATCCTATTTTCTCAACCCCAGGAGGCAAGGGTAGGCCTAATGTTATATATGTACAGATGAATTCACAATATTGCAAAACTATTTCTTTCTCTACACTTAATGGTAAGTTTTGGATGAAAATTGGCTGGCGGCGAAAGGGTTAATGTTGAGAGTGAAAATTACATCAGGACCATCATGCCTGGTATCGCAGAATCATAGATGTTGATAAATATGAGGCAGCAAAACCATTTGCAAAAACAAATCAGTGCACATAATTATGTATGTATCTGTAATAGCTAAAGCATGGTCTGACAATTCTCCTGGGTTTTATTTTATAAAACAAAAAGGGACTATGATACTCGTCACTATGACAGTTTAATTTAATGAGCTTTGTGGGAGCAACAATCTCTACTAGTATTACTGTCATAACTGCCAACATTTACAACAAACCCAACAACTCTCAGTGTCAAAACATAAATCACCTGAGTGAAAACTAAAACAAAACAAAGAAAACCTCCGACAATAACCTCACTTGTCCCCACCCCCACCTCCCAGCATGCGCATAAACATGCACTCTCTCTCTCTCTCTCACACACACACGCACACATACACACACACTCTCTCTCTCTATCTCTCTCTCTCTCTCTCTCTCTCTCTCTCTCTCTCTCTCTCTCTCTCTCTCTCTCTCTCTCTCTCTCTCTCTCTCTCACATACACACACACCAAAACCATTATAGATCACCAAATATCAATATCAACAGGTTCTCTCAGCACCATTAAAAGTAAAAATAAAGATTAAAAAAAATAAAAAAAGAGGAGAGAGAGAGAGAGAGAGAGAGAGAGAGAGAGAGAGAGAGAGAGAGAGAGAGAGAGAGAGAGAGAGAGAGAGACTCAGAGAGGGAGAGGGGCACCGCAAAGGAAGAGTTAAGTAAATAACTAAATCAATAACTAACAAACTAAATCAACAATTTTCAGACGCTAAACATTTGACTAACATCAAGCTTTTCTTCCTCCCCTTCCCCCTCACCCCAATTCTCCTCAATTCTCTTCAGTCCAAACATTTCTAATAAAAGATGTATTTGTACAATCAGCAAAAAAAAATAAAAAAAATAAAATAGTCAAACAATAATGAGAATGACAATGACATATATGTATACATGCAAATAGTCAAACAATAATGAGAATGACAATGACATATATGTATACATGCAAATAGTCAAACAATAATGAGAATGAGAATGACATATATGTATGCATGCAAATAGTCAAACAATAATGAGAATGACAATGACATATATGTATACATGCAAATAGTCAAACAATAATGAGAATGAGAATGACATATATGTATACATGCAAATAGTCAAACAATAATGAGAATGACAATGACATATATGTATACATGCAAATAGTCAAACAATAATGAGAATGACAATGACATATATGTATACATGCAAATAGTCAAACAATAATGAGAATGACAATGACATATATGTATACATGCAAATAGTCAAACAATAATGAGAATGACAATGACATATATGTATACATGCAAATAGTCAAACAATAATGAGAATGACAATGACATATATGTATACATGCAAATAGTCAAACAATAATGAGAATGACAATGACATATATGTATACATGCAAATAGTCAAACAATAATGAGAATGACAATGACATATATGTATACATGCAAATAGTCAAACAATAATGAGAATGACAATGACATATATGTATACATGCAAATAGTCAAACAATAATGAGAATGACAATGACATATATGTATACATGCAAATAGTCAAACAATAATGAGAATGACAATGACATATATGTATACATGCAAATAGTCAAACAATAATGAGAATGACAATGACATATATGTATGCATGCAAATAGTCAAACAATAATGAGAATGACAATGACATATATGTATACATGCAAATAGTCAAACAATAATGAGAATGACAATGACATATATGTATACATGCAAATAGTCAAACAATAATGAGAATGACAATGACATATATGTATGCATGCAAATAGTCAAACAATAATGAGAATGACAATGACATATATGTATACATGCAAATAGTCAAACAATAATGAGAATGACAATGACATATATGTATGCATGCAAATAGTCAAACAATAATGAGAATGACAATGACATATATGTATGCATGCAAATAGTCAAACAATAATGAGAATGACAATGACATATATGTATGCATGCAAATAGTCAAACAATAATGAGAATGACAATGACATATATGTATACATGCAAATAGTCAAACAATAATGAGAATGACAATGACATATATGTATACATGCAAATAGTCAAACAATAATGAGAATGACAATGACATATATGTATACATGCAAATAGTCAAACAATAATGAGAATGACAATGACATATATGTATACATGCAAATAGTCAAACAATAATGAGAATGACAATGACATATATGTATACATGCAAATAGTCAAACAATAATGAGAATGACAATGACATATATGTATACATGCAAATAGTCAAACAATAATGAGAATGACAATGACATATATGTATACATGCAAATAGTCAAACAATAATGAGAATGACAATGACATATATGTATACATGCAAATAGTCAAACAATAATGAGAATGACAATGACATATATGTATACATGCAAATAGTCAAACAATAATGAGAATGACAATGACATATATGTATACATGCAAATAGTCAAACAATAATGAGAATGACAATGACATATATGTATACATGCAAATAGTCAAACAATAATGAGAATGACAATGACATATATGTATGCATGCAAATAGTCAAACAATAATGAGAATGACAATGACATATATGTATGCATGCAAATAGTCAAACAATAATGAGAATGACAATGACATATATGTATACATGCAAATAGTCAAACAATAATGAGAATGACAATGACATATATGTATACATGCAAATAGTCAAACAATAATGAGAATGACAATGACATATATGTATACATGCAAATAGTCAAACAATAATGAGAATGACAATGACATATATGTATACATGCAAATAGTCAAACAATAATGAGAATGACAATGACATATATGTATACATGCAAATAGTCAAACAATAATGAGAATGACAATGACATATATGTATACATGCAAATAGTCAAACAATAATGAGAATGACAATGACATATATGTATACATGCAAATAGTCAAACAATAATGAGAATGACAATGACATATATGTATACATGCAAATAGTCAAACAATAATGAGAATGACAATGACATATATGTATGCATGCAAATAGTCAAACAATAATGAGAATGACAATGACATATATGTATGCATGCAAATAGTCAAACAATAATGAGAATGACAATGACATATATGTATACATGCAAATAGTCAAACAATAATGAGAATGACAATGACATATATGTATGCATGCAAATAGTCAAACAATAATGAGAATGACAATGACATATATGTATGCATGCAAATAGTCAAACAATAATGAGAATGACAATGACATATATGTATACATGCAAATAGTCAAACAATAATGAGAATGACAATGACATATATGTATACATGCAAATAGTCAAACAATAATGAGAATGACAATGACATATATGTATACATGCAAATAGTCAAACAATAATGAGAATGACAATGACATATATGTATACATGCAAATAGTCAAACAATAATGAGAATGACAATGACATATATGTATACATGCAAATAGTCAAACAATAATGAGAATGACAATGACATATATGTATACATGCAAATAGTCAAACAATAATGAGAATGACAATGACATATATGTATGCATGCAAATAGTCAAACAATAATGAGAATGACAATGACATATATGTATACATGCAAATAGTCAAACAATAATGAGAATGAGAATGACATATATGTATGCATGCAAATAGTCAAACAATAATGAGAATGACAATGACATATATGTATACATGCAAATAGTCAAACAATAATGAGAATGACAATGACATATATGTATGCATGCAAATAGTCAAACAATAATGAGAATGACAATGACATATATGTATACATGCAAATAGTCAAACAATAATGAGAATGACAATGACATATATGTATACATGCAAATAGTCAAACAATAATGAGAATGACAATGACATATATGTATACATGCAAATAGTCAAACAATAATGAGAATGACAATGACATATATGTATACATGCAAATAGTCAAACAATAATGAGAATGACAATGACATATATGTATGCATGCAAATAGTCAAACAATAATGAGAATGACAATGACATATATGTATACATGCAAATAGTCAAACAATAATGAGAATGACAATGACATATATGTATGCATGCAAATAGTCAAACAATAATGAGAATGACAATGACATATATGTATACATGCAAATAGTCAAACAATAATGAGAATGACAATGACATATATGTATGCATGCAAATAGTCAAACAATAATGAGAATGACAATGACATATATGTATACATGCAAATAGTCAAACAATAATGAGAATGACAATGACATATATGTATACATGCAAATAGTCAAACAATAATGAGAATGACAATGACATATATGTATGCATGCAAATAGTCAAACAATAATGAGAATGACAATGACATATATGTATACATGCAAATAGTCAAACAATAATGAGAATGACAATGACATATATGTATACATGCAAATAGTCAAACAATAATGAGAATGACAATGACATATATGTATACATGCAAATAGTCAAACAATAATGAGAATGACAATGACATATATGTATACATGCAAATAGTCAAACAATAATGAGAATGACAATGACATATATGTATACATGCAAATAGTCAAACAATAATGAGAATGACAATGACATATATGTATGCATGCAAATAGTCAAACAATAATGAGAATGACAATGACATATATGTATACATGCAAATAGTCAAACAATAATGAGAATGACAATGACATATATGTATGCATGCA
>JAGGCT020002740.1:0-21425 GCA_017654935.2 Phymorhynchus buccinoides | reverse complement strand
GAGTATCCTAGATCATTTCGTTAACACGATATCGTGTTAACATAGATAGATAGTCAGCCACACAGAATCCACTGAAAATAGCCTATTACCAGCTTCGCTCACTACATTCGCGGCTGGTAATCAGAGGAAATGTCATACACATTGTGAGCGAAATTTAGTCAAAGGAAAAATTCAGACACATGGACGCCTGCTCAAAGGCACCGACGTTCACACGTATGCACACGTACACAGACATACATGCAGGTACATACATATATGCATACACATGCACGTGCACATACGCAGACATGCATTTACTGTTGTATGCGTGCGCAAAAAAACTGTCAATTGTGAATGTGCACGCTCGTGTAATGTGTCTATGGATGTGCGTTTGTGTGCGCGCTCTTGCGTGTGTGTGAGTGCCCTTATGTGTATAATATGTGCCTGCGTGTCTGTGGGAGGATGGGAGTATGTATGAATGTGCGTGCGTGTGTTTGTACGCATGTGTGTATGTGAATGCAAAGCTACATGTGTGCATAGTGAGACATATCAATACATACGTAGATCTGCACTGACACACGTATGCGCTCGAGTGCATGTATGTGTATGCTCATCATCCGTATGTTCATTCTTTACTAACGGCTTTTATTACTTTAAAAGAAACATTTTAAACGTCTATGTGTGTGTTTGTGCGCTAGGATGTGCGTGGGCGCATGCAAGAGCGTGCATACGTGCACAAATGTGTGCGTTTGTGTCTATTGTCTTGCATGCTCGTGCGTGTGTGTGTGGTGTGCTTATTTAGTTGTAAATATTTGTGTTACCATTTTGAGTGGTCATAATTATTTATTGAACGCACGCAGGCGTGTGTGTTTGCGAATTTATGGGTTTTTTTTAAATGGCAATTTTTTTATAACTGGTTTCTTGTGGCTTTTTTTAGATGACTTATCGTCATCTAACTTTTCCCCTCTGATATTTTTTATTGACTATTTTTTCTCTCTGAATTGTTTTCTATGACCAATTTCCTTCTGACTTTTTTAATTCCTGACAAAATTACCGATTACCGCACCCAGGACACTTTCACAAAGACTCCTTCATGTTGTATGTAAAATCTCACAAAGTCGAGAGCAGGTATGTGCCCTGCGTGCTTAATGTAATATCCCACGGGCTTCCAAGGCTGGTGTAGGTCTGCTCCTGTGTTGATAGGGCAGGTGGTGGTCATGTATCTCTGGGTCCCATCAGCACCTTCAGGTGTTTCTGTTTTTCCCCCAGTCAGTTCATCGAGGCCCTTGGGTATAACTTTGCTTCACAGCTTTCCTTTTGTTACTAAATCTTCAGCTTCATTTCTTTTGTTTCTCCTCAACTTGATCGTTTCTGGTTTAAACGTTTCATTGCCTTCATATAATGAACTTACAAAGTAACAAAACTTAAACAACTACAAGATAAGCTTATAGCGTTCCCCCGTATAAATAAATGCACATCAGATTAAATTTGCGGGTTTGAATAATTTTATGATATGCATCAATCAAAATGAGCAAACTTTTCTGCGGCTCTGCTGTCATTCGTGGCGCTGGTGGTTGGATTACCGGGTGTTTTGTTTTATTATTATATAATATACTACTGTAACAGAGTTTCAGACTGAAATCACTGCCCGCTGTCCTGAATAGCAGGGTGATCTCATACCAGAGATTCAGTAAATAATACACTGATCGGCAAAAGAAGTATCTGCGCATAAAAGAACGTCCCATTCAAATCACTTCACATTAAATTTAGCAGACGTCTACTTCAATTATTTGTGTACCCAAAGCTTAAATTGTATTGTATTCGTGCGATTATTTTCGATACAATAGCTCAACAAACAATACCACCCCAAATTTGAAAACCACAAAAGCGTGGCTACACAAACAGTGTGAAAATGTCCACTGTTGAGGGCAAGGCGAACATTTTACACGATTTCTCAAGAACCCATTTAATGTGTCCATAAATACCCGAGGAACTGCTATTTGCACACTTAAAGTTATTGCTGTTTGGGTGGGCGTACCCAATTTTCACACACTTTGAGCAGCTGTGTTTTGTGATGTTAAACTTAGGGGTTGCGTCATGCACGCATTTGTTGTGCTATTGCTTCAACAACAATTACCAAAATGCAATGAAAGTTTGGAGTCCGATGTATGCACACTTCAATTACCCATATGTAAAATATCAAAGGATTTGACAGTGTCATGTTTGTTCTACGTTCTTAAGAAAAAAAATATACTTAACTTTTGTTGATCTCTGTATATGTATCATAATTAGACACGAAAATGAGAATATAATTATGGTGTCTATATGTGTTGGTTTGCATATGCACGTATGTTTTTGTCTGCGGACATCTCAAGGCTATACTGAGCAATAAAATACAGGGAACATTTGGTAAAATCATGGACTTCTGAAATGTATGGGCTTTTGAAAGTCCATGAAGTTACAAAACGGCCCCTATATCTTATTGCTTAGCATATAATCCTTCGGATTCAGGAGCAAACGCAAGTGTATGTGCACAACAAATCTGGTCACAATCTGAACGCAACAAAACAATGCTGCTCAAAACGTCAAAATTGGGTAGGTCGACCCAAGCAGCAATAACTTTAACGGTGTAAGTAGCAGCTCCTCGGGGCTTTCTGGACACATTGAAGGGGTTCATGTGACATTGTGTAAAAACTTTGCCTTGCCAACAACAGTGGAAACATCTAATTTTCACTCTTTTTGTGCAGCCACGCCTTTGTGATTTTCAAATTTCGGGGTGGCATCGTTTGTTGAGCTATTGAATCGAAACTAATCGTACGAATGCAATAAAACGTAACATTGTGTGCACACCAAGAACTGAACTACACCTCTGCAACATTGAAAATGATTTGAATGAGCCGTTCGTTAATGCGCATATAGTACGTAACTGTGTAGTTTCTTTCGCCGTTCAGTATGTGAAACTATATTATAGTATGTAGTATATATCATAACTTTTGTTCAGACTGAGCCAGTCTGCCGAGGTTCCACAATTACAAGTGCGCTCGTTTGCCGGGTTTCCATTTTATTATTACCCAGCCAGAGGCCGAGGTATTGCGATTCGCTTGTGTGTGTGTCTGTGTGTGTGTCTGTCTGTGTGTCTGTCTGTGTGTCTGTGTATCGATTATCTTAAAAACTACTGTTTGGATTATGATTAAAATTGGCAGAGGGGTAGACAGCTTGAAAAGGAAGCTTCCTTTCGTTAATCAACACCGTGCTGACCTTGACCTTCAAGCTTGACCTTGAAAACCGAAATTTCCTTCTTTGGGCTATGTAATTTCCCCCCAGCTTTATCTCGTGAACTGGTGAACAGAATCGCTTCAAATTTTGTGTGGTGGTGTACCATGGTGCAAGGAAGTTTGCATAAAAGTTCAGCTGTATCTCGTGAACTACTGAACAGAATCGCTTCAAATTTTGGGCTATGTATTTTATGCGTACTGTAAGGGTGGAAAGTGGTGTGTTTATTGGGGGGGGGGGGGGGGGATTCTGGTGCAAGGAAGTTTGTATAAATTATAGTTCAGCTGTATCTCGTGAACTACTGAACAGAATCACTTCAAAGTGTCTGTGTGTCTGTGTATCGATTATCTTAAAAACTACTGTTTGGATTTTGATTAAAATTGGCAGAGGGGTAGACAGCTTGAAAAGGAAGCTTCCTTTCGTTAATCAACACCGTGCTGACCTTGACCTTCAAGCTTGACCTTGAAAACCGAAATTTCCTTCTTTGGGCTATGTAATTTCCCCCCAGCTTTATCTCGTGAACTGGTGAACAGAATCGCTTCAAATTTTGTGTGGTGGTGTACCATGGTGCAAGGAAGTTTGTATAAAAGTTCAGCTGTATCTCGTGAACTACTGAACAGAATCGCTTCAAATTTTGGGCTATGTATTTTATGCGTTCTGTAAGGGTGGAAAGTGGTGTGTTTATTGGGGGGGGGGGGGGGGGGGAGAGGACATGGTGCAAGGAAGTTTGTATAAATTATAGTTCAGCTGTATCTCGTGAACTACTGAACAGAATCACTTCAAAGTGTCTGTGTGTCTGTGTATCGATTATCTTAAAGACTACTGATTGGATTTTGATTAAAATTGGCAGAGGGGTAGACAGCTTGAAAAGGAAGCTTCCTTTCGGTAATCAACACCGTGCTGACCTTGACCTTCAAGTTTGACCTTGAAAACCGAAATTTCCTTCTTTGGGTTATGTAATTTCCCCCCAGCTTTATCTCGTGAACTGGTGAACAGAATCGCTTCAAATTTTGTGCGGTGGTGTACCATGGTGCAAGGAAGTTTGTATAAAAGTTCAGCTGTATCTCGTGAACTACTGAACAGAATCGCTTCAAATGTTGGGCTATGTATTTTATGCGTTCTGTAAGGGTGGAAAGTGGTGTGTTTATTGGGGGGGGGGGGGGGGGGGGCAGGACATAACTCTGGCCGGGTTTGCATTGTCACAATGCGTTGCTGCCGCTCGGCGATGCCCTTGTTCGGTATTGTCATAAGCTAAAGCAACCACATACCAAGCTTGAGCATCGTAGGTCCAACGATCTTAAAAAAATATTGCCCCAAGAAAACATGTCGGCTTTGAAAATGATAAGAAATCAATGAACAATGAGAACATTATTTCCCTGAAAAAGAAACGCTTTATAGAAATAGTATTAAAAAATGAAATTAAATGTGTGTGTGCACGCGCTAGAGAGAGAGAGGGGGGAGAGAGAGAGAGAGAGAGAGAGAGAGAGAGAGAGAGAGAGAGAGAGAGAGAGAGAGAGAGAGAGAGAGAGAGAGAGAGAGAGAGAGAGAGAGAGAGAGAGAGAGAGAGAGAGAGAGAGAGAGAGAGAGAGAGAGAGAGAGAGAGAGAGAGAGAGAGAGAGAGAGAGAGAGAGAGAGAGAGAGAGACAGAGAGAGAGAGAGAGACAGATAGACAGGCAGGCAGGCAGAGACAGAGAGACAGTTTAGATAGAGAGAGGGAGAGAGAGAGAGAGAGAGAGAGAGAGAGAGAGAGAGAGAGAGAGAGAGAGAGAGAGAGAGAGAGAGAGAGGGGAGAGAGAGAGAGAGGGGGAGGGTATATATATATATACTGACAGACAGGCAGGCAGGCAGAGAGCTTTTATAGGAGAGAGAGAGAGAGAGAGAGAGAGAGAGAGAGAGAGAGAGAGAGAGAGAGAGAGAGAGAGAGAGAGAGAGAGAGAGAGAGAGAGAGAGAGAGAGAGAGAGAGAGAGAGAGAGAGAGAGAGAGAGAGTCAATGAATCATTTATTGTGTACAGGCTTTTAAGCCTATGCAAATTGAATGGGCGGGGGTAGGGGCTTAAAAGTCAGAAATCGAACCGAACGAAATAATAGAAAGTGTGTCATCGTGATTGGTAATCCATCGCACTGATAAGTTGTTCACATATTAACCACTGCACAATGGCTTTTTACTGTCACTTCAATGAACACATTGCATCCAGCATTGAGAGAGAGAGAGAGAGAGAGAGAGAGAGAGAGAGAGAGAGAGAGAGAGAGAGAGAGAGAGAGAGAGAGAGAGAGAGAGAGAGAGAGAGAGAGACAGACAGACAGACAGACAGAGACAGCGACAGACAGGCAGAGACAGACAGAGATAGACAGACAGATAGACAGATAGACAGAAATACAGCATGGAAGTGAGATACACAGACAGATACACTGATAGACAGCGAGACACAGAGGCAGTGCAGAGACAGAGAGACATACAGTCAAAGACAAAGATAAATCTAAAAGCAGAAACAGAGACAGAGAGAGGGGGGGGGGGGGGGGACAGACAGAGAGAGAGGGGGAAGGGAAAGAGAGAAAGAGAGAGATAGGGGTGGGGGCACGAAAAAGGAGGGTTGGGTATGTGCAAGGTGTGGGATGGGGTGGAGTAGGTGTGGAGAAAGGGCAAAGAACACCCTCCTTGTTCCTTGTCCAGCTCTATTTCCACACACTATGGTTCGCTTTCCTTTCACTGTAGTAGCTACATCAGGCATTAACCTCTTCAAGTCCTTCACCTGCTAACGTAACAGTGGACAGTGAAAAGCAGCTAATGGGGGTAACATGGTGGATGGACGGCCACCTAGTATAGTGGCAAATCTTTCTCACATAAAGTGCGAAATAAAAGTCCTTGTAGTGTAAGGGATAAGGTGTTGCCATGGTGACTTAGACCTCAGGTATCAATTCATAGCGCCGTTTTCAAGCACCTTTGGTTAACACCTGTTTAGGCACAATTTGTACTGGTGGCTCTCCCTTGGGTACTTATCCGAAGTGAAGACTGGAGCTTGAGAAAGAAAGAGGGGTGAGGGATAGGAACAGAGAGAGAGAGAGAGAGAGAGAGAGAGAGAGAGAGAGAGAGAGAGAGAGAGAGAGAGAGAGAGAGAGAGAGAGAGAGAGAGAGAGAGAGAGAGAGAGAGAGAGAGAGAGAGAGAGAGAGAGAGAGAGAGAGAGAGAGAGAGAGAGAGAGAGAGAGAGAGAGAGAGAGAGAGAGAGAGAGAGAGACTTAAAACTTGGTTTAATGTTTAGGCATGTGAGGCCTATAAAGAGAGAGAGAGAGAGAGAGAGAGAGAGAGAGAGAGAGAGAGAGAGAGAGAGAGAGAGAGAGAGAGAGAGAGAGAGAGAGAGAGAGAGAGAAGCTTAAAACTTGAAAACTTAAACTTTATTTTCCAAGGATATAGATTTTAGGCAACGCCTATTCTTCCAATCTATCCTTGATACATATAATACTAACACAGAACACAAACATGGCAAGGCATACTATTACACAAAGGTAGCAAAGCAGTTGATATTATAAAACATAGACAGGCTAAAATATGGGTTTATAAAACTTGCATAATTTTTTAATACTCGCGCGTGCATATAAGCATGCAACCATACTTACAGCCTGATCCTTTGTGCTTTTTGTTTTATTTTCTTTCTTTCGTGGTATGTGCTTACTACTTCTGTGTCAATAATTCCTTTGATGGTTTTACGACAAATAAAAGAGTTTGAGTTTGAGTTTGAGTCTTACACACTAACGCGCATGTGTATAAAGGAAACATACATTATAGAACAGGGCAAATGCATGCATGATAGGGTATGTAACAGGTAACAATTTGCATTGTTACAATTTGAAATCGAGGACACCATTTCTAACATATATTAGGCACATTGTAGGCGAATAGTGAACAAATAGAATAAAATTAATAAAATGAACTGAATACATACTAACATCGTCATAAGCATTTAGCATATCAGGAGATATGACGCTGGGGGGGGGGGGGGGGGGGGGGGGGAGATTAAGGAGGGTAGAATGTTAGTGTCTTTCGAAGACTCGTTTTGAAGGCTGCGATAGAGGAGCATAGTTTAATGTCACACGGAAGGGAGTTCCATATGAAGGAAGACGAAAAGGTAAAACTCGACTTAAATTTATTAATTGCTAGCGCAACTCCGAGTACCGGTAACGCCTAGTAACGGTAACGCCTAGTAACGGTAACGCCAAGTACTGGTAACGCTGAGTACAGCAAATTTGAAGCGATTCGGTTAAGAAACGGCGGAGTTATAAGGCCCCGTTTCCCGTTGGCGCTGCTCTGAGAGTGATGCGCTCTCCCTAGTAACGGTAACGCCTAGTAACGGTAATGCCAAGTACTGGAAACGCTGAGTACAGCAAATTTGAAGCAATTCGGTTCAGAAAATGCGGAGTTATAAGGCCCCGTTTCCCGTTGGCGCTGCTCTGAGAGTGACGCGCTCTCCCTAGTAACGGTAACGCCTAGTAACGGTAACGCTAAGTACTGGTAACGCTGAATACAGCAAATTTGAAGCGATTTGGTTAAGAAAAGGCGGAGTTACAGGGCCCCGTTTCCCGTTGGTGCTGCTCTGAGAGTGCTGCGCTCTCCCTAGTAACGTTAACGCCTAGTAACGGTAATGCCAAGTACTGGTAACGCTGAGTACAGCACATTTGAAGCGATTCGGTTAAGAAACGGTGGAGTTATAAGGCCCCGTTTCCCGTTGGCGCTGCTCTCAGAGTGACGCGCTCTACCGATTCTGTTTGGATGGAGGACCATACGGTTTTGGCTACATCAATCAGAGACATCATGTAAAGCTGACTGAAGAGATATTTGAATCGCAGGTAGGTTAGTTGCACTAGAATGGAGAGAGGTGTCATCAGCAAAGAGATCACATGAGACAGAGTCAGTTGATATTGATAATGGTAGATCATTAATGAATAGGCAGAATAGAAGAGGCCCTAAGACAGATCCTTGGGGTCCACCAGTCTTTATGACCTGAGTGCACGAATTTATGCCATTACTAAGGACAAACTGTGTTCTATTAGTAAGATAGGATGCAAAGAAAGAGACAGTATTTTCGTCTCGTATACATAGTACCAGTTGTTTAAGTAGTACTAGCGCAACTCCGAGTCCCGGTAACGCCTAGTAACGGTAACGCCAAGTACTGGTAACGCCGAGTACAGCAAATTTGAAGCGATTCGGTTAAGAAACGGCGGAGTCGTATAGCGCGCGCGTTTCTGAACCGATTCGCTTCCGGGTTGGTACACGGATAGTCACCGTCCCCGGTGATCTTCCGGCCAAATTCGAAGGCAATCAGTCCAGAAACACCGGAGATACGGGCGCCTTGAGAGGCCGGCGGATGCGCGTTTCGCGCATTTGCCGAACCGCGCAAATGACACGGCCGCCTCGGTTGCCGTTGCCATTAGGGCTCACAGCAAATTTGAAGCGATTCGGTCGAAAAACGGCGGAGTTATAAGGCCCGTTTCGTGTTTCAGACACACACACACACACACACGGACACACGGACACACGGACGGACACTTGGCTTTTTGGCTTTTTACTATACGATGATTTCATGGTTCACAAGATCAAACGCTTTGTTAAAGTCGAGAGAGAGAGAGAGAGAGAGAGAGAGAGAGAGAGAGAGAGAGAGAGAGAGAGAGAGAGAGAGAGAGAGAGAGAGAGAGAGAGAGAGAGAGAGAGAGAGAGAGAGAGAGAGAGAGAGAGAGAGAGAGAGAGAGAGAGAGAGAGAGAGAGAGAGAGAGAGAGAGAGAGAGAACGAACGAGAACGAAATGATTGAGAGAGAGTAAGAGAGAGAGAGAGAGAGAGAGAGAGAGATAGAGAGAGAGAGAGAGAAGAATTAGAGAAGAGAAATAAATACAACAAAACCGTCTAGAGATTGACATGTGTTTGGTAGAGGTTGGCAACAGTCTATGCTCTGTGGAATATGAATGAAGGTGGAAAGAACCAAACCAGATTGTTGCTTGATTACTGGATGATCAGTTGTAATGTTCCAGGTGTCAGCTGACTTCTCTCCATCACACTTGTCGTGCATTCAACCTTACACTTCCTAATAAAAAACAAAAAAACAAAAACCTTACCCTTCCTCTCGTCCTTGTAAACTGATATGGTGAGATATTCAATGGTCAGGATGTGACTACATGTCCAAGTGCTCCAAGTAAACCAGTTGTGAACCATTACTTTAAACATATCACGCATCAAAATGTAATTACCAACGTCTGATGATTTTGTTAGAAGATTGAAAAAAGAAGAGTTTGGCATGAGAGATATCCACTTATTTGGGGATCTGTATTTTATCCACACGGTTTGATTAGCTTTACTTAATATGCTTTAACAAGTGCGAAAAAGAGAAAAAAAAGTGCAACATAAATACTGTCTATCTCAATATAAGTCTACCCCATAATATTGTTTGATTCTTTGGATGTCACCGTAATCTCCACATCTGAAATGTCATAGAAGCCTAATAGTATGGCGACTAATGCTGTCATTATACACTCAGAGAGATAACAGAGAGAAGGGGAGGGAGGGAGACAGAGAGGGTAAGAGAGAGGGGTGGGGAGAAAGTTAGTGAAATATAGGGAGCATGAGAGAGAGGATACGCAATCGAACCACAAAATGATGTTAGAATAGAGAGAAACCGAGACCGAATACAAGGTAAGAGAGGGGTGGTGGTAGAAAGAGAATCTGATGATTTGTGGGTCAAACCCTAGGAGCACATCATAAATTGCCTGAGCCTTCGTCGCCCAACTTTTGTGCGTCTTTCACTTTTTTCTTCATTTATCTTCAGACCAATACTTTTATTGTTGTAAAATAAAGGTGTCACTCCCTTCCTCCCTCCCCTCTCTCTCTCTCTCTCTCTCTCTCTCTCTCTCTCTCTCTCTCTCTCTCTCTCTCTCTCTCTCTCTCTCTCTCTCTCTCTCTCTCTCTCTCTCTCTCTCTCTCTCTCTCTTGCTCATTCACTCTCTCTTTCTCTTTCTCTCTACTTTGAATAGGTTATTTCAAGACTTCTGCACTTGAACACTAACTGTCTATTGCTGAGCTGGTGCTTCTGTCTGCTGCAGCACGGGACATTCACGACGCAAAGGCACTATGAGACATGGGCTTCCATGTCATGGTAATGGTCAACTTAGGACGCTCATTTCACCGCCAGGGGGCAATCAAACCAGTAGGGACTTAGGGCGTGATATTCTTAGTTGGGGGTAGTGAGAGAGAGGGAGATGAGTCCCTTCCCCCCTCTCTCTCTCTCTCTCTCTCTCTCTCTCTCTCTCTCTCTCTCTCTCTCTCTCTCTCTCTCTCTCTCTCACTCACTACCCCCAACTAAGAATATCATGCGCTAAGCCCCTACTAGTTTGATCCCCTAGTGGTACAATGTGCGTCCTAAGCTGTTCTATTCGATTGTTTTGCGCCCATTTCAAGGATAAAAGTTTTTTCGTTATTTACCCCATACATCTTTGATTCCCCACCCTTGTAATTATTAAATGGGCGAAAGCCTTGGAAAATAAATTCATTCAGTCAGTCAGTCCGTGGGTCAGTCAGACATTCCTTTAATCATTCATTCACCCCCACCCCCCTCTCTCTCTCTCTTCTGTCTGTCTCTCTCTCTCTCTCTCTCTCTCTCTCTCTCTCTCTCTCTCTCTCTCTCTCTCTCTCTCTCTCTCTCTCTCTCTCTCTCTCTCTCTCTCTCTCTCTCTCTCTCTCTCTCTCTCTCTCTCTCTGCTTCGCCTACTGCAATCTGGCAAAGGACAAAATATGACAAAAAATGGTAATGGTACCAGCATGTACGGTAAGTAGGTCGGGGTGTATAAAGTTAATTTCTGTGGTTACGGGTCCGTTACTCGCATTCCTCAGGCGACCGTTATGGTGCTGAGAAACGATATCTGTACATGACGAACGTCTTTCTCTCTTTCCGCATGACAACACAGTGACAGCCAATCATAAAAGTCTGAAGACACGCTATGTCCTTATCCATAGCAATACAATGATATGCCAGTCATAAGATTACTCGCATATCGCCGTGTTGTCATTGGGGCAGAGTGGAAAATATCACCTTAAGGTGGTGCAAAAAGAAGTGAGCATAATGTCTTGAAAAGGTTACTCAGGTTCACGTTAACTGCTAAAACAGGTTATTTCTGTCCCTTTTGAATAAATATAGGATGGTAACTTTATTCACTGATCTGATATTCACTTAATTGTTCCCATCACTGTGAGAGTGAGCTGAAACCAATTTTTTATGAACTCATAGTAATATTATTTTATATTGTGAACTTCTTAAGATGTGCCCCCCCCCCCCCCCCCCCCCCCCCCCCCCCCCCCCCCCCCCCCCCCCCCCCCCCCCCCCCCCTACCTATCTCGCTTAATTCTATTTTTCCGTTATTGCCTTTCTTACCATACATAAAGCTGTATTTTAGGAACATTTTCACCAAATTATCTTTTTGGAATACTAACCCTACCCCCCACCCTATAAGACGGAAAAACGCAACGAACCACAACTGTGACAAATCGCGGTGTACTGCAGTACATAGTGGGGGGTAGGGTTAGGTTTAGGGCTAGGGTTAGGGATATGGTTAGTAT
Organism: Phymorhynchus buccinoides; assembly: GCA_017654935.2. NCBI lineage: Eukaryota > Metazoa > Mollusca > Gastropoda > Neogastropoda > Raphitomidae > Phymorhynchus > Phymorhynchus buccinoides. Next base: position 9,580 of record JAGGCT020002740.1, on the reverse strand, counting down.
TCCAAAAAGGTTATTAGCTAAAAATGTTCCTAAAATACAGCTTTATGTATGGTAAGAAAGGCAAAAACGGAAAAATAGAATTAACCGAGAAGTGCAGGGGGGGTGGCACATCTTTACCTTTACAATAAGGCGAAACGAAACTGGGAGCAGGGCAAAATCAAACAGGGCGAAAAGACACTGGCGTAATAATCAGGACAAAACGAGATGTCCCCAGGTGGTATGCCAACGGAAAGGGTAGGTTTTAATAGGAGTGCATAGGATAATGAGAGATGAATGGTGAGAGAAGAACGATTAAATGTAATACAATGTATTCCTTTCATTGCCTAATGATACACAGCCAAGTTGTATCTAATTATATGTAGTTACAACACACAGTAGGTTGAAAACAAAAATTGTGTGGGGAGTGGGGGGACAGAGAGAGAGAGAGAGAGAGAGAGAGAGAGAGAGAGAGAGAGAGAGAGAGAGAGAGAGAGAGAGAGAGAGAGAGAGAGAGAGAGAGAGAGAGAGAGAGAGAGAGAAGGTGTGGCAGAATTATCATAAATGCTTGGTTAGAAGGAGGAAGGAAAAAGAGGAAAAGAGGGATGCAGACAGAGACAGGCATGTTTATTAGAGAGAGAGAGAGAGAGAGAGAGAGAGAGAGAGAGAGAGAGAGAGAGAGAGAGAGAGAGAGAGAGAGAGAGAGAGAGAGAGAGAGAGAGAGAGAGAGAGACTGATGCAGACACACGTACACAGGCGCACACATAAACAGACAGACAGATAAGAGAGGGGGACAGGGGGAGAGAGAGGGAGAGAGAGAGGGGGAGAGGGGGGGGGGGGGAGAGAGAGAGGGAGAGAGAGATAATCCAAAGAAAAAGAGCAGTGAAGAAAATGGGGGGGGGGGGGGGGTGCTGAAGAGTGGGAGGTGGGGTGGACAAATGGCAATTCACGCCATCACCATGCTGGGTCAGTGCGTAATAGATCTCCCTTTCAGACCACGTGGATGTGTCAACAATCCAAGTTAAACACTAAAGCTCCTCTGCTCCTTTAGAGATCTTTGCTATATTGACAGCCTTCTCCATACCTCTACTCCTTCAGAACCAGAATACAATGGAACAAGTGGTCCACTCACGGTACTAAGCTGGATGGGAAGGGGGTAGCTGCTAAAGGCTTGTTTTCCAACAGACTGTTGAATTAAAAGTTCGAAGCACAGGTGTTATGGAACTTACGTTGTCGTGGTAGATAGAAGAGAGAGAGAGAGAGAGAGAGAGAGAGAGAGAGAGAGAGAGAGAGAGAGAGAGAGAGAGAGAGAGAGAGAGAGAGAGAGAGAGAGAGAGAGAGAGAGAGAGAGAGAGAGAGAGAGAGAGAGAGAGAGAGAGAGAGAGCACACACAACAGCCACATATTTAAGTAGGGATTGGCAACGGCCTGTGCTCTGTGGAATGTCACTGAAACAAACGTGAGAAAGAGCGCAAGGCTGCTTTTTTCAGGATCAACCAAAGACAGGTTTCATCACCAATGGTGAAGTCCCAGATGTCAGCTGACCCGCACCCCCCACCCCGCCCCCACCCAACCCCTACCCCACCCCATCTACCATCAAACGTGTCATGGTATTCAGCCTTAATCTTGCTCTTTACTTCAGTTAACTGATTGAACATCCAACAGTCACAGTGTTTCTGCAGATCAAGGTGCTCGTGTGTTGGTCATTTTTTTTCTGGTGAAATAGTTCCATAGGTTTGCTACAGTTCGTCTGAGTTCCAGAGATTTTTTTATCTTGGTTACTGTCATGTCGATAAAATGGTCACTTGACCACCGTGACAGTTACTGTGTGTTTTAGTGGTAGGCGTATTATAGGTCGTGAAACGACATTGAAAACCAAAAAAAACTAAAATGAAAATATACCACTTTTGGTGCCTTTATTTAAATTGCCTGTCCTTAGACATTAGAATACGATATCATAATGTAAAAAAATAATCCTCTGCAATATAATGAGACATGGTAGTACCAGTATCCTTTAAGTTGGACATTTTTAGTCTCCGAGCCGAAGGTTCGGGGAGCTATTGTTTTTGTCTGGTCCGTCCTTTCGTCCGTCCGGTGTCCGTCTGGTGTTCGTCCGTGCCTCCGTCCGTCCGGCTATTCGTCCGTTTTTCTCAAAAACTATTCAGTCTATCATCATCACATTTGGTATACTAGTTTGCCAAGATGCAAGCTATCCACTGATGTACTTAGTTTTACATTACGGTCAAGGTCGCGCCAGTTACGGGGTTCAAACCCCGAAACACAAAATCGCTAATATATCGCGAAGTTTTGCATCTATTTTAATTCACTTTTTTTCACAACATTTCTTGATGAATGGTCTATAACACAGTTGTCATGAATGTTTCTGTGCGGGCGTGTGCGCATGATCGCGCGCGCTCAAATCACGGGTCCGAACCCCAAAGCTATACATAAAAAATTATTCAGTCTATTATCGTCAAATTTGGTATACTTGTTGCGGAAGATGCAAGCGATCCACTGATGTACTTAGTTTTACATTAAGGTCAAATTTACGCCATTCCGATTTCGGAGTTGCTTGGCGATGCTGCGAGGGGACTTTGCAGCCGCCCGGCGTTGCACTTGTTTTCTTTGCACAAGTGTATCTGAATGAGTAGAAAACTACAGGAATGTGCCGCGGAAGTACAGCAACATTGGTCAATCTCATGACCTTATGTGAATATTTAGAAGTCACGTAGATGTCAATTATTATGGTCTCGTTGTATAATGACCCACGCGCTGTAATTACAGAGAAAATGGATACACAGAGAGAGAGAGAGAGAGAGAGAGAGAGAGAGAGAGAGAGAGAGAGAGAGAGAGAGGAGAGAGAGAGAGAGAGAGAGAGAGAGAGAGAGAGAGAGAGGGGGGGGGGGGGGGGGGGGAGTCAGAGAGTTCTGACAATTGTAATACTATTATTGGGCCTTGAGTCTTAGACATTGTAAAGGGGCAAACAGACAGACAGACACATGGAGATAAGGCAAAGATAAGGGATCAGAAAATATATGCAGAGTACTAAACATAGTAGTAAAATTCAGCCGTGAGGTTGTGATACACTACTTGAAGAGAGAACACGGAAGTTCCAAAAATGGTAGTAATTTTGAGGCCTTCATGCGAAAAGTGTAGTAATTTTGAGGCCTTCATGCGAAAATTGTAGTAATTTTGAGGCCTTCATGCGAAAATTGTAGTAATTTTGAGGCCTTCATGCGAAAATTGTAGTAATTTTGAGGCCTTCATGCGAAAATTGTAGTAATTTTGAGGCCTTCATGCGAAAATTGTAGTAAGGTTTTGCCTTTAAAAAAAATGTATATGCCTTCTGTTTTGACACAATAAAGAGAGTGACAGGGAGAGAGAAGGCAAAGCAGAGAGAGAGAGAGAGAGAGACTCAGAGAGAGAGAGAACTCAGAACTCAGAACATTTGTAATGATTATGCCAGGTATGGGGAAGGGGTGTCGGTGTAGATACAATGATCATTCATAGAATAACGAAAAGAAAAATAAACATAAAAAGTAAACAATAATGTTTGGTATGTCTATAACACCGGACCATGCTGGAAAATACCGTGAAATGACAAAAAGACCGGAAAATGACGAATGGTGAATGCAGAATGGTCACAACAGAGAGAGAGAGAGAGAGAGAGAGAGAGAGAGAGAGAGAGAGAGAGACAGAGACAGAGAGAGAGAGAAACAGACAGAGACACTGATAGAGAGAGAAAAAGAGAGAACGAGAAAGAAAGAGATCGAATGAGGACAGACAGTCAGTCAAACTGAAAAACAGACAGGGAAAGAGACAGACAGACCAACAGACAGACAACGTTTTCTGTATTGTAAAAAAAAAATGATTGGGAGGGGGGGGGGGGGGGGGACAGACAGTCAGTCAGACAGATAGATAGAGTGATCTGAGATAGCGATGAATATGATATGTTAAAAAGCCAATAAAATTAACTGAAATTAGTCACTCTGGTGCTGGTGGGTGTGATTTTATTATTGTGATCTGTGTCATTTGTTTACTGTGTGCTTAAAACAAAAATCTGTGTGCTTGGGTAAGTCAATGTTTTAATTACTTTTTTTGCCTCTTTTACAAATACAAACACTTTTCTTCGTTAATTAAGGTATTTCAGCACTGATCCAAAAATGCATGCATCTGTCTGATAATAATGTGAAACTCATCCTCTAGCCCAGACATCAAGAATAGCAGCTGGCCCCTTTAATATCTAGTCATCATAGTCAAAAATGAAAGACTGATATACAGTTCATTTTTTGTATTCTTAATATTTGCAATACAACATGAGTTAAGATGTGACAAGATGATATGGCATAACATGAAATATGATGTCACAAGACTACATAAAAGAAATAACAAAAGTAGGTGACGTGAGACAGCATGGTAGTGGTCAAGATAACATGAAATGAGCAAATAAAAACTGATGTTATATAACATTTTTTAAGTCATGCATTACAAAATAAGACAAAATAAAAGTGGATCACAAATGAACAAATATAGTATACATATATTTTTCTAATTAATATGTAAATGTATTAAATAGCTAACTAGTTAAGTCAATTAATTAATTAATTAATCAACTAATTTATTAATTGATCTACCATGTCAGTTTGTGGTTTCTGACTACGCAGGCCACATTATGAGAGGGGATTGCAGCTATTCTAGACAGTTGGACCAAAATGTGTTTGTAAAGAGATGCAAAACAAAGGTTCGTCCTCATTCTTTAATGCAAAAGAAATATTATGACAGCTGGCATCCAATCCCGTTGGCTGTAGCACAAATAAAAATAAACGCACAAGTAAATAGATATATTAATAGATAGACAGATAGATAGATAGGTAGACATAGACAGATAGATAATTAGGTAACAAAATAAATGAATGAATAAATAAATGAATAGCTCAACCAGCCAACCAACCGACAAAGAAAGAAACAAATTAAGAAGAAGAATTTTTTTATAAAAATAATACAAAAAATAGCAAACATTTAAACAAAGAAATAAACTAAGGAAGACAGAAAAGATAACAGATAATGATATAAATGTTCTAACTAAGATGAAATATTTCATAAATTATAATTTGTTAAAGATTTATGAATAATTTTGATAAAAAAAGTTTGTGTAAGAACAGGGAAAGTGGAATGTAGTAACAATACGGCGGCCTCCAAATTACTACATTCAAATTTTGTAGTTAAACGGAACCCTCGGCGTAGTTAAGATAGCCCCGTCCCCAAATTCATCAGAGGGGAGATCGTTACTACAATTCACGTACATAAATTTAATTCATTTATTCGCTCTTTGTAATTTGACACTCCCAGCAGGGTTTCAAACACAAGTGCTTTTCGTGACGTTGGTGTATGAAGGTTTGGGCCTTAAAAAAGGGTTTGTACGGGCTCATTTTGCTAAAAACTCGTTTTAAATCGACTCTCAGTGAAAACATCCGCTTTTGTTGACTACTGCAGTTTGTAGAATAAGGTTTTCTCACCTTTTTGGCTATAACCTGTTGTCTCCTACTCATCTGAAGCGGGAATTGAAGGTATTTTACTTTGTTTAATATTTCCAACATGTCCATAACAGAAGTATTTTACTAGATGTTTTTCTGTGTATTTCATTTTCTCAAAATTATTTCCCTTCAAGCCTGGGATTTACTCTGAAACCCGTCACAAAGGCATTACACCGCGTACAAGGCAGGTAAGCCTTTCTTTGACAGTTGATCGCACAAAGCTTTGATAACTCAGACTTAATTTCTTTACTGCATCTATTTTCAACAAGTGTTTGTTTTCTCATTTAGAAGTAACAGACCAAAGATTATTCAAATCTAGAAGTATCAAGTCTTTTTCCATATACTTAAGTGCTAAAGCTAGTCCTGTGTTTTGACGCGATTTTATGGGTATTTGTACCGGTTTTCCAGCATTTGTAACATGTTAATCCATTATCATCGCTTTAACCTTGATTGTCAAGCTTCCTTGGCCATTGATCTTTTATTTTCCACAACATTACAGTTTGTTTTTGCAATCGGGATATTAGTTATTGGTCATGAAAGGGGATAGCCCTCCCCTGTCATCAAATCCGTAGACGCATACATGAACAAACTAAAATACACTCCCCAACTGTAAAAGGCACACAACTGCTATCAAGACAACTATGGAATTGTATTATCGTCTGCATGTCTCATTGTATTTGTGTTGCCATTAAATTCCGCGAGCCCATACCACTGAAATCAGTTGTTTAATACTTCAGATGATAGTGGCGATATGCCCCCCCCCCCCCCCCCCACCCCCATGCCCACTCTCTCGGCCAAAGGGATTTGAGGACGAGAATTGGCGTTGGGGAAGGTCTCCAAAGGCCAACCAATCCCTTTGGCTGCAGCACTAGAGCCAGCGCAAATGCCCCCCTAGTTAGAGAGTCATAGTCTTCCATGAAAGACTAAGCTGTTCCGAAATGTTCCAATACTGTAGAAAATCACATATAGTACAGCTCTCATTTACTATTGGCCCTTTCTACAGGCTAATGTCAACCAGTGATAACAGCCACTTAAGTAAAAGGCCCTGTAGATATAGTGCTCAAGATGATGTTGGAGATGGTGACCCTAAACCTTGATAATACTAATTATTGTTCCTGATTCATTGTCTATGGAATAATGGAGCGTAACCAGCATTACGCTTTCATAGATATTGCACTAACTCGAGACAATAACCGTTATAATTAATTGACAAGTATTAATACCGTTGATGGCTCTTTCATGTTCTATGAAATATTGGGCTGCAACGATCGAGCGTTAGATCCTACTTCTTCACACACACACACACACACACATTCACTCACACACTTGCCAACGCGCACGCACATACAAATACACATGCACACATGTACGCACTCACTTATTATCGCTCTCTCACACACACACACACACACACACAGACATAGTACTCACACACACATACAGACACACTTAATCATACACACAGACACACAGACACAACACACAAACATACACACACACATACACACACATAAGCTATAACTCGCACAGAGAGAACAAGAAAGTGGGGGGGGGGGGGGGGACAAAAGGGTGGGGGGAACAAACATACAACAAACAAACAAGCACACAACACGTGTGAAGTGACGTTATTTTATTCACAAGAGACACAACAAAACTACTGTATATTTCGGCGAATACGCCTTTAGTAGTAGTAGTAGTAGTAGTAGTAGTAGTAGTAGTAGTAGTAGTAGTAGTAGTAGTAGTAGTAGTAGTAGTAGTAGTAGTAGTAGTAGTAGTAGCAGCAGCAGCGCAGCAGTAGTAGTAGTAGTAGTAGTAGTAGTAGTAGTAGTAGTAGTAGTAGTAGTAGTAGTAGTAGCAGCAGCAGCAGCAGAAGCAGAAGCAGCAGCAGCAGCAGCAGCAGCAGCAGTAGTAGTAGTAGTAGTAGTAGTAGTAGTAACAGCAGCAGCAGCGGTAGTAGTAGTAGTAGTAGTAGTAGTAGTAGTAGTAGTAGTAGTAGTAGTAGTAGTCAGTAGTAGTAGTAGTAGGGGTAGGGACTAAATAATCCGTCAAGCTTTTGGTCAGTCCCATCGTATCATCAAACTGGGATGATATATCTTTGGTCAAGGTGTAATACGATTGAATTTTTGGTAAAGGTTCTAAATATATTTAAAACATTTGGATGGTTATCTAGAAATGTAGGTGTGGGCATTATCTTTATCAACATAGACACAGGAGCAAACAGCAAACAGCAAACAGCAAACGGCAAACAGCAAAGATAGCAAACGGCAAACAGCAAAGATAGCAAACGGCAAACAGCAAAGATAGCAAACGGCAAACAGCAAACGGCAAACAGCAAAGATAGCAAACGGCAAACAGCAAAGATAGCAAACGGCAAACAGCAAAGATAGCAAACGGCAAACAGCAAAGATAGCAAACGGCAAACAGCAAACGGCAAACAGCAAAGATAGCAAACGGCAAACAGCAAACGGCAAACAGCAAAGATAGCAAACGGCAAACGGCAAACAGCAAAGATAGCAAACGGCAAACAGCAAAGATAGCAAACGGCAAACAGCAAAGATAGCAAACGGCAAACAGCAAAGATAGCAAACGGCAAACAGCAAAGATAGCAAACGCAAACAGCAAACAGCAAAGATAGCAAACGGCAAACAGCAAAGATAGCAAACGGCAAACAGCAAAGATAGCAAACGGCAAACAGCAAAGATAGCAAACGGCAAACAGCAAAGATAGCAAACGGCAAACAGCAAAGATAGCAAACGGCAAACAGCAAAGATAGCAAACGGCAAACAGCAAAGATAGCAAACGAGGTGCTAAAAGAAACAAATACTTCCCCTCCACAATCCAATCTGTGAATGACCAGACGCAGAAGCTTTCTATGCTTCTTTTTATTTTTTTATTTTTTAGCTGATCGTAGTTCAACATCTCCAGCTTGGGGGCTCTGCAGACGACATTAGGTATTAGGTACTTCATAGTCACAGAGGCGTCTCTGTGAAATTCGGATTGCTCCCACCTGGAGAGCGCGTCGCAGCCAGAGGCGCGCCACCCCCTTTTTTGCATGCGATTTTTGGATTTTTGTGTGATTGCATGTGATAAGTGCACGGGCACACGGGACCTCGCTTTATCGTTTCATTCGAAAGACTCAAGCATGCGGCTACCAACAGAACAGCCATCATCGTAATATGGCGCATTTCACCAGAATCCTGCCTCACAGACCTTGTCATGGTCGGATCGCAGTTGGACTGAGTCTCATTCACTGTGTGGGGGTCCCTTAAAACCCTGTCAGCGCCAGCCTTTTTGTTCAGCTAAATATTTTCGTTGAACTTACCTGGATAGAGAAAAGATTCTGTCTGCAATATTGGGGATTCCTCTGTGACGTGCATACAACAGGGCCTGTCCTTACCTCCCATAAGTAAGGACATAAGGTCATAGAATACCAGACCCTCATCTGATGCCTTTCAGTGACATGGGTGTTCAATCATTGTGGTGCCAAGAGGCGACAGTGGCGATGAAAGGGTTACAGACCCACTCACCCGGCAAGATTAACTCCCTTATTCTTTTCTGGGTATGTGTGACCCACATACAAGTTCCCCCCCACACTATCGAGGCTGCTCCAGTGATGTCTCCGGTGTTCATGCATAGAGGGATTTGTATGGGAGTCAAAATAAGATTTCTTACTGGTCAGCGAGAGAGGGAAACGCGTGAAACCCGTGATTTTCTTTTCAATGGATCTGGTGGGTCTTTAAAGACACACTGACGCACCACGATTAAGTCCCTTGTTGTTGTTTTTTTCGAGGTAGCTGTAACCCACATACAAATGTCCCCAACTTCAAATTGAGGCTGCTCTTTAAAATGATGTTTCGTTTTCAATTTGGGGACATTTATATGGGAGTCAGACTTGGTCAAAACAAGATTTCTTACCAGATATAAGAGGGACAAGGGCGTCGCCGAGCGGCAGACATGTCCGTCACCAGCAATGCCACGCACTTGCGACACCCCGATTCTGTCTTCTAGTTCACGAGATACAGCTTGGACCAATGCCGTGCACCAAAGCACATCTGCACCAAGTGCGCCGGG